>MU684283.1:3844-22043 GCA_026770625.1 Nicotiana glauca
CGGATTTCTGGTTCGCGACTGTTAAACAGAGTCAAACCCTTCCTCGATTCGGGATTCAAAACGGTGACTTGGGACACCATAAATCTCCCAAGTGGCGACTCTGATTCTTAAATAAAAACGAATCCCGTTTCGATTGTCCTTAAAATGGAAAAACTCCTTTATTACTATATCTCTTCCCGAGGTGTAGTAAAGGCGATAAAGCTCGAAAAAAGGAGGTGTGACACAATCAAAATGCGTATTATTAGATATGTGTACTCTTTTTCCTTTACTAGAATTTTTTTCCCATTGGGTTTTCTTTTAGTTAAGGTTTTAATGAGGCACATTACTTATTGAATAGACATTCAAGGGGGAGTGTTATAAATAGAATTCTATTTGGAGTGAATGTCTATCTTGTAGAGAGTTTTACTTAGTGACTAAGTCATTTTTCCCTATAAATAGAGGGGTTTTACCCCATTGTAAATCATCCCAAAATTCAATAAGAATTCTCTCTCTCTCTCTTTCTCTGCAATATTGCTCTTGTTCTTTTATTATTTTATAACACTATTTATAATATTAATTTTTCTATTCCTTTTAGTTCTAGAATTTCATGTTTCTTCACTTTCAACTCAATTCATACGTAGGAGTATTAAATTCTCCTTTTAGGATTCGAAGGTTTTTAGTAGGAAAACCTAAATTTTTCCTTTTAGGATTTGGATTTTTTTAGTAGGTTTTGTGTTTACCTTTTCCATTTATATGCAGAAGCTAAATTGGGTTTAAGTTAGTTTCATATCTAACTCTATATGTAACTATACTATTGTTAATTTTTCCTATTACTTATGTTAAATCTAACTGGATATAAAGGATTTTTTTCATAATTGTAATCAAATTATAAATGATGGACTTTGAATTTTGGGTTAACAAATATGATGTGCTTTCTCAGGATCTCGTAGAAAGACATTAACGGGAAAGAAGTCCTAGATATATATATTTTAAAGCATACTAAATTTTATATTTTAAACCAATATAATTCTTATTGGACCAAAAGTAATTACGGTAAATATCTAAAACAAAAGATGAGCTAATAGTAAGAAAACAAATAAAAATTTATTTTCTTTACATTGAGAACAAATACTTAAGTGTTTGAATGAACTAACTAGAATACAAATTCATTTTAGTTTTTTTTAAATTTTAAAATCATTGCATAAGATTTTTTTTTTTTAACCAAACTCTTAGGATATATAAATTTGTTTTTCGAATTTTCAAAATTTATTATGTAAGTAAAATTATTTTTCATGAAACTCTTAGGATATACAAATTTATCCTATATAAAGAGCATCACCAACGAAAAAACCTTAGATTAGAATAGCATTATTTATAGTATTATGAGTCAAAGTTAAAGATGAGAAATTGAAGTAATAGAAGAAAGAGTAATATATTTTAAATAAATTATCATTAATTATTGTTTAAAATTATTTTTCATGAAACTCTTAGGATACATAAATTTGTCCCAAAATAAGAGCATCATCAGCGAAAAAAGCCTTAGATTAAAATAACATTATTTATAGTATTATGAGTCAAATTGGTAAAATGAGAACTTGAAACAATAAGGAAGAAACAGTAATATAGTTTAAATAAGTTATCATTAGTTAATTTTTATATTTATCCAACAAATCACATCTCTCTCATATTTTTTTATATATAAATTAATTTGTCGTAAATTATGAACTTAAAATTAGTCATTTTTAGACTTTACGTTGTCATTTTATCTACTTTTTTCTCTAATGTGTGAGACTAACCGCTTCATTCTCACGTCTCCACAAGACCAAAATGATTAAATTATTAATTTTTTTATTTGATAAATTCGGAACAGCCGTGAAAAGTATGTTTATGTTATTTATTTATTTTTAATATTAGGTAATAAAAATAATAATAATTTGGTCTTTATAAACAATATTTGTATAATTTAAAAAATATACATTTATTGATAAGGGGTACATGCATGAAGCGCGTACCTAAAATCTAAATTATTATGAAAGTAGGAGGGTCACTAATTAAGATTTTATTTTGTACAATTTCGCTTTTAATATCACTTACTATGACTACAGCTTTTAATGTCCCATCTCTCTATATTTTTTATAATAAATTTATTTTTCGTAAATTATGAACTTAAAATTAGTCATTTTAGACTTCACGTTATCATTTTATCAATTTTTTTCTGTAATGTTGATACACTCAACCCATGAGTGATTTGTGTACAAAAACATGATACAAACCATCACTAAACTTTTCAAGGTTGATAGACCAACAATCGCGATAAAAGTATTTTTGTGTTATTTATTTATTTTAATATTTTGTAAAAGTGATAACAAAAAATTGGTCTTCAAAAGTTTTTTTTTAAAATGAGTAAAATATCATTTGTCCTTTTTACTCTTTAAAAATATCTTTTACACTAGATAAAATAGTCATTTAATTATATTTCTAAAATTTAGAAATATTAAATCAAGTAAAGTTTGTGCATTAAATCTTTCTTATTTAAATTATTTAGAAAGTTTTACTATTTAAATATTTTGTGTAAATTTTTGACTTATTTAATTATGCAACATAACCGATTTTATAAACAAGAAAAAAAGTATTTTGAAATTAAACCGTGACGCTTTCAATCTTGTCATGCTAAAGAAAATATATCAATTAAATAACAAATAAGATATTGTTTAGTGGCAAAAAGAAGTTTTCTTTCTGCAGATGCTTGAGACACTGACCTTGAGATTTAGAATTCAACAATAAATAAGACTTTTGTTATATTCTAAATTGCAGCAAATTTACACTTCTCTGAAAATCATAAATTATTTTTTATAATAATAATATTTTAACATTAATACTTAAAGCATACTGTATTAACTTGGACTCTAAACAAATAAAATACTTAAAGATCAAATAATGAATATAACAAAATAATAAAAATATAAATTTTTTATTATAAATGTAATTTTATTTAATATGAAAGATATTATAATTACGTAGTTCAAATAAGACAAGTATTTGTATTAGGCAAAATCTTAATTGATTTTAAATTTCTAACTATTAGGAGTCCTACATAGTTCAGATTAGGAAATTATTTAATAAAAAAATTTAATCAATTTTCAAGTTTTGAATATTTAAAAAATAATTGAATAATAGTTTTATAGTGAAATATATTTATAAAAATAAAAGTTGATTAATATTTCGCGCATGGAATTAGTGATTTTATAACAGTATATATAAATTATAAATTTATAATTGGTCAAAACCAATTTTTTAATATAATTTAATTATCTTAGTAAATAAAAAATAAAAAATAAAAATAAAGAACGTTATATGAAACATTATGTTTGATTATCTGTGTATATAATAACATGTGCATAACTCTTTAATCAAATGCTTCTTCTAGAAAGTTTATGTACCAAAATGTAAATAACATTCTAATAAATGCTATAATTAGAATAGATTATTTCAATATCTAAAATTACTACACCGTTTATCTCAACATCAAATTTTAAAAATAACTTTGATACTATAATAATCATACATTAGATATACATAGTTCAAAAATATTTTTGTAATATTTAAAAGTTTTAATACTTATTGAGATAGGGTATATGTGCAAAGCACGTACCCTAAGACTAGTGTAAATAAAAATAGCATAGGCATTTTTTGTTAGAGATTTTTTCTTTCATATTCATGTATGGGACCTTATAACCAAAAATATGCATAGTTTCTAATTTACTCGCTCTGTCCACATTTTTTCAACAGTTATTATATCAATCATTAAATACTAATTAATAGTAGTTGAATCTTCCTAATTTGTGTCGAGCTAAAATTGAGGAACAAAATATTCTAAAAAGATTTGGCGTAAATCAGATCAAATCATATTCTTCTAGATATTCCTATTTAGGCGCGCTACAATTATGGAAGTAAATATTCTTCCAGATATTTTCCACCATTAATAGCCATTAAAAAGCTTGAAAGCTTTGAATTCAAATTTGGGTTCTCAAAAATCATTATTTGTTTGGATTGGGTGTTGTTGAAAATAATCGTGTTACGATCCAAAATCCACTAAGGGTCGTGGTGGCTCCGGACACCGTGGTCAAGCAAGCCAACCAAGAATGCATAATTAAATTCCAATTTTAGTACTTGCGGAAAACGATTTTCTTATACGAAGAATGTTAAACAATAAATATTTTACAAAAAAAAAGTGAACTTAAAGTCAATAAAGGACTTAATACTGAATAATCCAAAAATCCTCCCAGACTCCGGTGTCACAAGTGCATGAGCATCTACAGATAAGGAAATAAAATACAACATCCGTCCGAAATATAGTGGACAAGAAATAACTACAATATACTAAAAGGGACTATACTAGCTGCGGGTCGCCTCGAATAATGCAACTCACCTAGTCCCAGAATCATCCGCGCTGCTACGCCCAGTAGGCTGCTAGAGGTACATATACTTGTGCAACAAAAATGCATAGAAGTGTAGTATGAGTACGTAAACAATGTGTACTCAATGAGTATCCCGCCTAATATCGAAGAAGTAGAGACGAGATGGTCAACTTCGACACTTACTAGAGGTCAATTAACAATATACTAAAATGTGAGGAAATCATGGATTTATATAGTAATTCTATTTCACGAAATCGAAAAACAGGTAAACACCTTCAACAAATAATCAAGGATTTTCAAGTTTACTTTTTATCATCTTATCAATTTATATCAAGCCATGAAAGGCAATTTCCACATTTAAAATTCTCAGGCGAAAAATAACATACGCAAATCACACCGAGGCGATGGCCCGATCCAACAGAAATGTAAACTGTGCACTGTCGATGGTCGAACTGAACGAACCATAGATGCATCTATTACCCCGCTCGCGAATCATCCATGTGACGCGGTCAACATAAAATGAACAATCACCCTGCTCGCGAATCATCCATGCAACGCAGGTACACATAAGATACACAATCACTCTGCTCGCGAATCATCCATGCGACGCAGGTACACATAATATACATGCTCAAGTAGCCAATTAGAATCTTTTATCGGGTATTTATTATCCAAATAAAACCAATTCTCCTTTAACATTTTTTAAGAAATGAAGTTTAATCCTTTTAGTGATTCACTTACTAATTCAATGTGATTTAAGCAATTCAAGCTATCAATGGGTTCATAAATAATCCAAGTATAACATGCTTTTGGGTCCTAACTACCCGAACAATAGCATAATAGTAGCTACGCACGGACTCTCGTCACCTCGTGCGTACGTATCCCCCACAAATAGGAGCACATAATCAATTATTTCACCTATGGGGACAATTCCCTCTTACAAGGTTAGAAAGGATACTTACCTCGCTCCGAAGATCCAAACCGGCATTCCACGCCTTTCCGAACACTCTAATTGATGCGCCATGCTACAAAACTAGTCAACGATTACGCCAATCCATTAATATATGCTCAATTATTCATCACAATCTAATTTATAGTAATTCCTAACCCCGATCGAAAAGTTGACAAAAATGCCCTCGGGACCACGTGCCCGAATTCCGAAATTTTTCGAAGATAAATATTACCCATGACCTTAGGAACTCAAATATATAATTTACTCCTAATTTCATGCTCAAATTCGTGGTGAAATCCAATTTATCAAGTCTTCTAGGTTTTCTTCCAAAAATCCCAACTTCCCCACAATTTTAATATCTAATTCCATGATATAATCTAGTATTTAACTTGGAAATGAGTAGGAGTAACTTACCTTAATATAGATGACGAAATCCCTTCTTGGAGCCCTCCAAAAATCGCCCCAAGCCATGAAAAATATGAGAGAAATGGCCAAATCCCGATATTTTAAAACAACCATTCTGCCCCAGCTATTTTAGCACATGCGGTCCATTGACCACTTCTGCGGTTCCGCAGGTGCGGCCGCTCTACCGCTTTGCATTTCTTCCCAGTCCTTTCCTTTTCCGCTTCTGCGACTCAACATCCGCAGATGCGGTCCCGCTTCTGCGGAGCTTTTGACCGTATTTGCGGTCCTCCCTAGACCGCCCACTCTGCTTCTGTGATCCCCCTTCTGCAGATGCGGTCCCGCTTCTACGGAACCTCAACCGCATCTGTGGTCCACGAGCCTTCGACCAATTTCGCACCTGCGCCTTCCTAGCCGCTTTTGCTGCGGCGCCGCACCTGCGACCCCCTTTCCGCAGGTGCGGTTATGACAACAACTAGACCCTTCAGCCTTCTTCAAAATTCCATTTTTGATTAGTTAACCACCTGGAATCCACCCGAGGTCCCCCGGGACCCCAACCAATCATACCAACCAGTCCCAAAATATATTACAGACTTGCTCGAGGCCTCAAATCATATTAAACAATGCTAAAATCATGAATTACACTCCGATTCAAGCTTTATGAACTTCAAAATTCCAAACATTGACTTCCGATGTTTAAACCTATCAAATCACGTCCGATTGACCTCAAATTCTGCACACAAGTCATATTTGACATTATGGACCTACTCCATCTTTCGGAATCGGATTCCGACCCCGATATCAAAAAGTCCACTTCCGGTCAAACTTCTCAAAAACCTCCAAATTTCTATCTTTAGCCAAATGGCTCCAAAATAACCCACGGACCTCCGAATTCACTTCCAATCGTGCCCTCAACTCCAGAATCACCATACGGAGCTATTCACAATCTTGGAATCCCAAACGGACATCGATAACACTGAAATGCACTTCAAGCCAAACTTATGAAATTTCTTCTAAAATGCTAACTTCCACAATATGCGCCAAAATGCTCCCGGGTTATCCAAAACCCAATCCGGGCATATTACATGAAATATCTAGCAACAAAATAACACCATGACTACTCCATAAGTAGCACATTACCGAAATGAACACAACTGACCTGACATAGAGCCCCTATTCACATTTGAATACATCCACCGACCTCAAGTCGATTCTGATTACACTGACTAGGCTGATAACCTTTCCAAGGTCCATACCAATTTCCCTCTTCTCATAACGCACAAGGACAACCATTATAACCGGAGTACTCATCCACATCCCATAACTTAATAACTGAGTGCCCTCCAGGCATATATCCTCAACTTATCGATATCATCACAAATCTTCGTACTTGGTTTAACTTCTTCAATCAATCAAGTGATTACATGCCACACTTATACGATCTTCCTATGGGACTCGCTCCCACAACCTTCTGAAACACATAACAGGTCCACAAATCCAAACCACCATCCGCACCAACACTGAAAAGCGATCAACAATCATTAACCATGATACAAGCCTTTCTTACATAGCATCGACCTCAGGTGACGCTGAAGACGACACTAACTTACTTTAAACATCGAAGCTCCTTTCCTGCTCATCCGAGCTTGTGACATCCTTGTCTGCACCGACTACAACCTTGATTCTTACTTCAAATTCCATACTACTAACTGCACCCAACGTGCCGATATACGATAGGACATGATTTTTCATTATAACCCCGGAACCACTGATAGGTTAACACTTCATCACATAAAAGCCTTTCACTGAACTCACTTTAGGGGATCCATAGTATCACATAGGTAAATTATCATACCCGCAGAGTGTGCAAACATTTAAGTAGTGGTCTAAGCCACCATAGACCTTCTGGAATCTGCTTCCACATAACAAGCCATAATAGTAGAATGCTTCTGAATAACATCAATTACGGTGGCTGGCAAGCCTGATACGTACCGACATAATCACTTGCATAACTTGACCACACTGAAGGAAACCGATCACTAATACCAATGTTCCAAATTCAACTATGGCCAATCAATCTACCTTTCTCCAATTTATCCTGGATTGCCTTAGAGATAATACTAACTCCGTCCAACACATAACATACTTCATCTGCACTCATCTCGAGTGGCCTTGAATCACGAGACCATGCTATCTCAAATCCCACGAATTATTTCATATCTTTCACATGCTACACCGCAAGTTAAAATACCATAGAACAATCTGGGCACCTTCTCATAAGCTACTACAAAGCTTGATTCTTAACTGTATTTATAGGATTGAAATCATTAGGTACCACACTTTATCTTTTGAGTTCCACTAGGACCATTGCTGAGAGCCGCCCGCTCTGACTTGGCCTGAATATAATCACTCTATGATCCTTCTAACACAAGCATACCCTCTTAACGGAGCACCCGACAGAATCACTCCCTAAATCTAAACATGGGCCAATAAGGCCAACGATAGCATACCTTTAATAATTCCTTTGCTCACATCACCACTTATGTTCTTTTCATGTAGCTGAAATAGACCATCGATATGCTAATAGCCAAAAATCTCGCAAGTAGTTAACCATGCACCCAAATCGTAAGCGGTGGGACTCTCCCACTTAGCGTGAAGCCATTATTTCACAACCGTGGAACTCATCCGTACTCTTTATCTCTCATTGACATAACCTTGCGCAATCAATCGTCAAAGTTCTCGAAACCTTTCTGTAAAAACCCCCTTCTTATATTCTGACTCATCAAACACATCTGCACAACCAATCTCCTTACTATATAACCGATAGGATTCTTCGCAGAAGCCTCGCCAACCACGCGGCTGCTAACCCGGTCACTTGGGCAACCCACCTATAAAATCTCTCCCTGGCATCTTCCAACGCCTCTACACGGGGTATCATCACTTCGACATCAATAACCCATTCTGAGTCTAAGATCACTCTCCAACTGCACAGGTCCATTTAACCCTTGTGGACATCATTTAAATATGCGATAACATTCTTCCAATACAAAGTCATGTTGCTTCCTTCTTCATTTAAGCGGCTCCTTTCCGTTACATCAATCTCCTGCCGCATAATAGCCCATATGCAACTCCGCCACTCTCCCACTTTGGGCAAACTCACTCCTTTAGTTAGCTGCTCGACCTGCGCTTCTTATACCTGGCCTTCTAGAAGTCTAAAACTCCGCCTGACACTTCCCATATGTCTTTCTCATTTTTTGTTGCTCCGTTGTTGCCCTAATAAAATTTACCTTCATGGAACCTGAACACACAATTGATGCTAACTTAAACCTTTTCGAAGGTCATCCTTAACGAACCGTCAACTTTAGAAATATTGATTCAATCCTGAACTATCGCACCCTGCGATATCTGACAGTTGCATCTCCGCTACTATTTCACGATATCTTGCCCCAAAGGCGAATTATAGAAGATCAAAACACCGACAAACTTAATACGTTCAATTAGGACAACATTACCTCATCATAGGAGAAACTCCACCACGCCTGCAATTACCAAGTCTCATTACTTCCACCAGTCCACATCTGACCATCCTTAGTTCGATTGCCTTTCCTCCTGCTAAAATATTAAATCTCTGGATTATGGACTAAGTAAACCTCCCTTGAAGTCATTCACTGCCCTGACACATGGGCAAAACTTCCTACCATTATAGCAACACCACGGAACAATTGTTCATAAGCATAATGGCATCTTGTGCCTAGCCCCAGAGCCCTCATAAGTATCGTTGCTGAGCCGAAACAACAGAATATCATTCCACAAGGCGACGATAATAGCTCAAATAACCCCGCAGGGAGAAACACCCGCACCACATCTGTAGTGCTATTAAAATTTTTCAACTCTCAATTTATAACAAGCGCTTCGCATCGCGTAGGATTGAGTAGGAAGGAACAAAGGCGTAAGCCTCATAGGAATAAAATCGCACGATAATGAATCAAGAAGGGAAGTACTCCTAACAGTCCTGCAGCCTCCCGAGGATAAGTACAGACGTCTCCATACCGATTCGCGATACTCTACTAGACTTGCTCAAAACTCGTGAGACCTTAGGAACCTAGTGCTCTGATACCATGTTGTCACGACCCAAAATCCACTAAGGGTCGTGGTGGCGCCGGACACCGCGGTCAGGCAAGCCAGCCAAGAATGCATAATTAAATTCCAGTTTTAGTACTTACGGAAAATATTTTTCTTATACGAAGAATGTTAAACAATAAAGATTTTACAAAAAAATGAACTTAAAGTAAATAAAGGACTTAATACAGAATAATCCAAAAATCCTCCCAGAACCCGGTATCACAAGTGCATGAGCATCTACAGATAAGGAAATAAAATACAACATCCGTCCGAAATATAGTGGACAAGAAATAACTACAATATACTGAAAGGGACTATACTAGCTACGGGTCGCCTCGAATAATGTAACTCGCCTAGTCCCAGAAACATCCGCATTGCTATGCCCAGTAGGCTGCTAGAGGTACATATACCTGTGCAACAAAAATGCACAGAAGTGTAGTATGAGTACGTAAACAACGTGTACTCAATGAGTATCCCGCCTAATCTCGAAGAAGTAGAGACGAGATGGTCAACTTCGACACTTACTAGAGGTCAATTAACAATATACTAAAATGTGAGGAAATCATGGATTTATATAGCAATTCTAATTCACGAAACTGGAAAACGGGTAAACACCTTCAACAAATAATCAAGGATTTTCAAGTTTACTTTTTATCATCTTATCAATTTATATCAAGCCATGAAAGGCAATTTCCACATTGAAAATTCTCAGGCAACAAATAACATACGCAAATCACACCGAGGCAACGGCCCGATCCAACAGAAATGTAAACTGTGCACTGCCGAGGGTCGAACTGCACGAACCATAGATGCATCTATTACCCCGCTCGCGAATCATCCATGTGACAAGGTAAACATAAAATGAACAATCACCCTGCTCACAAATCATCCATGCGATGGAGGTACACATAAGATACACAATCACCCTACTCGCGAATCATCCATGCGACGCAGGTACACATAATATACCTGCTCAAGTAGCCATTTAGAATCTTTTATCGGGGATTAATTATCCAAATAAAACCAATTCTCCTTTAACAATTTTTAAGAAATGAAGTTTAATCCTTTTAGTGATTTACTTACTAATTCAATGTGATTTAAGCAATTCAAGCTATCAATGGGTTCATAAATAATCCAAGTATAACATGTTTTTGGGTCCTAACTACCCAGACAATAGCATAATAGTAGCTATTCACGGACTCTCGTCACCTCGTGCGTACATAGCCCCCACAAATAGGAGCACATAATCAATTATTTCACATATGGGGATAATTCCCTCTTACAAGGTTAGAAAGGAGACTCACCTCGCTCCGAAGATCCAAACCGGCATTCCACGCCCTTCCGAAGACTCTAATTGATGCGCCACACTCCAAAACTAGCCAACTATTACGCAAATCCATTAATATATGCTCAAATTATTCATCACAATCTAATTTATAGCAATTCCTAACCCCGATCGAAAAGTTGACAAAAATGCCCTCGGGCCCACGTGCCCGAATTCCAAAATTTTTCGAAGATAAAGATTATCCATGACCTTAGGAACTCAAATATATAATTTACTCCTAATTCCATGCTCAAATTCGTGTTGAAATCCAATTTATCAAGCTTTCTAGGTTTTCTTCCAAAAATCCCAACTTCCCCACAATTTTCATGTCTAATTCCATGATATAATCTCGTATTTAACTTGGAAATGAGTAGGAGTAACTTACCTTAACATAGATGACGAAATCCCTTCGTGGAGCCCTCCAAAAATTACCCCAAGCTATGAAGAATATGAGAGAAATGGCCAAATCCTGATATTTTAAAACAACAATTCTGCCCCAGCTATTTTCGCATCTGCGGTCCATTGACCGCTTCTGCGGTTCCGCATGTGCGGCCGCTCTACCGCATCTGCAGTTCTTCCTAGGCCTTTCCTTTTCCACTTCTGCGACTCAACATCCGCAGATGCGGTCCTGCTTTTGTGGAGCTTTTGACCGCATCTGCGGTCCTCCCTAGACCGCCCACTCTCGCTTCTGCGATCCCCCTTCCGCAGATGCGGTCTCGCTTCTGCGGAACCTCAACCGCATTTGCGGTCCACGAGCCTTCGACCAATTTTGCAAATGCGCCTTCCTAGACACTTCTGTGGCGCCGCACCTGCGCCCCCCTTTCCGCAGGTGCAGTTATGACTGCAACCAGACCCTTCAGCCTTCTTCAAAATTCCAGTTTTGATCAGTTAACCACCCGTAATTCACCCGAGGCCCCCCGGGACCCCAACCAATTATACCAACCATTCCCAAAACACATTACGGACTTGCTCGAGGCTTAAAATGGTATTAAACAATGCTAAAACCATGAATTACAATCTGATTCAAGCTTTATGAACTTCAAAATTCCAAACTTCGACTTCTGATGTTTAAACCTATCAAATCACGTTCGATTGAACTCAAATTTTGCACACAAGTCATATTTGACATTATGGACCTACTCCAGCTTTTGGAATCGGATTCCGACCCCGATATCAAAAAGTCCACTTCCGGTCAATCTTCTCAAAAATCTCCAAATTTTTATTTTTAGCCAAATGGCTCCAAAATAACCCACGGACCTCTGAATTCACTTCTGATCGTGCCCCCAACTCCAGAATCACCATACGGAGCTATTCACAGTCTCGGAATCCCAAACGGACATCGATAACACTAAAATACACTTCAAGCCTAACTTATTAAATTTCTTCTAAAATGCTAACTTCCACAATAGGCGTCAAAATGCTCTCGGGTTATCCAAAACCCAATCCGGGCATACGCCCAAGTCCGAAATCATCATACGAACCTATTGGACCCTTCTGATCCTGATTCTGAGATCGTTTACTCAAAATTCCAGTCCTAGTTCATTCTTTCAACTTTATGCTTCCGAAATGAGAATTCTCTTTCCAAATCAACTCTGGACTTCCCGAAATTCAACTTCGACCACACGTACAAGTCACAATACCTGAAATGAAGCTGTTCATGGCCTCAGACTGCTGAATAGAGCGCTAGAACTCAAAGCGACCGGTCTGGTTGTTGCAATCGAGAATATGGTTTGGACTTTATATCTCAATTTTGAGGGGTTTTAGTGAATATTAGACTTAGTTTTGACTGAAATTCAGATTGAAACTCGAAGAAGAAGAAGAACTCGAAGAAGAAAGAAGAAGAAGAACTCGAAGAAGAAAGAAGAAGAAGAAGAAGAAGAAGATTATTTGTATTCTGATTGTAGATGCTTTATTTTATGTTTTCACAAATAAAAAACGGCGAAAACTTCTACAAATCTTCTTTAAAACGTAATTATTTCAAAAAATCACAATTATGCTTGTCACGACCCGGATTTTTTTACCCTCAGGAGTCGTGATGGTGCCTACTAATGAGAGCTAGGAAAGCCAAATTTAATTACTTTTTCATTAATATACAATCCCTTTTAACGATTTTTCGGCAACAATAATAAAGCAATGAAATTCAATAATAAGCGAAAATCTTAGAATTATATAGATCTGAATAGAAATGCAGAAAGTTCAACAAAATACTCTACCCAAGACTGGTGTCACTGTACTCACGATCTGCTAAGAATACTAAATATAAACGTCTGAAAGAAAACATAAACTGTTTGTCTCGAATACAATAAGATAACATACTAAAAGGAGAGGATAAAGGAGACGACAGGCCTACGGACGCTTGCAAGGCTACCTCGGGTCTCACTGGACTGAAGGCCTGCTCCCACACTAATGCTGCTGCTACTGCTGTCCGAAACCTAGATCTGTGCAAAATAGCACAGAGTGTAGTATCAGCACAACCAACCCCATGTGCTGGTAAGTGTCTAGCCTAACCCCAGTGAAGTAGTGACGAGGCTAGACCAGACTACCACATAAACATGTGCAATTTCATATATATACAGCGGAATCGAAATACAAAACAGATAAGCAATATGGGAGGAGAAGCATGTTGTGGGGAGTATAATAATTTCCAAATAAGAGTCGTCCAGTAACGAAGTAAAACAACACAACTCAATAGTATATAATGAAACAGAAACCAACAAGTGCATGGCATCACCCTTCATGCTTTTACCCTCATACTCGCCAAGAAATAACATGTGCACGACATCACCCTTCGTGATTTTACCCTCATTCCTCACATATATCGATAGAATCGGCATGGAATGGTACATCGTGCGACACGACATCATCCTTCGTGCTTTAACACTCTTTTCTCATAATTAGTAAACAATGTACGGCATCACCCTTCAAGTTTTACACTCTTTCCTTACCATAAACAAATAATGCATGGCATTATCCTTCGTGCTGTAATACTCTTCCTCACCCAAAAAAACAATCACAAACAAGGGCAAGGGAATTAACATTTTATAATAGAAATCCCGGCAAGGGAACACAACTTAAACAATTAATTCCGGCAAGGGCATAACATCAATAATATCAACATCCCAGCAAGGGAGCAATTCAATAATTCGTTCTCTTCTTTCACTTCCATCTCATAATTCACATTATCACTTGAGTCAATGCTCCAAAGATATACTTATCTCATATAATTTCACAATTTGTATTTCAACTCGAGCCAACGCTCCACGAAATTTAAAGATCACAATTGCCTTTCATATACTCTTTGAAATATATAGAAGTCATCATTCAAGCATGGAACTTATAACAAAACCAAAATGCTCGCAATATAAGGACTCACGGTCATGCTAGACACCAATGTATAGATACTCGTCACCATGCCTATACATCGTACTCGACAATTAGCAAGTTATTCCCTCAAGCTAGGGTTAAACCAAACACTTACCTCAATGTTTTGAACTCAACTATAGCTTTACCCTGTGCTTTCACCTCTAATCCGCTCTAATCTAGCCACAAATTACTTAATTACTTTAATAAACGCTAAATGAATCAATTTGAATGCATAAAAATGAATTTTCCAAGTTTTTTCCAAAAATTCCAAAATCGCCCGCGGGCCCACATGGTCAAAACCCAAAGTTCGAGCCAAAATCCAGTTACACATTCCCCCACGAACTAAAATATGTAATTTATTTTGAAATCGGACCTCAAATTGAGGTCCAAATCCCCAATTTTTTGAAAAACCTAGGTTCTACCCAAAACCCCCAATTTCGCCCATGAAAATTCTTGATTTTAAGTGGAAAACATGTTAAATGATATTAATGATTGAAAGAATTGAGTAAAAATCGACTTACAAATGATTTGGAATGAAACTTGTTCTTGAAAAATCGCCTAAGGAGCTGTATTTTGAAAGTGGGGTGAAAAATGGCCTAAAATTCGACTAAGTATAGAAATTGCTGGGCTGCAGATATGGGAATTACGAACTGGGGTTCATAATTACGAGCCCCGACCAAATGTGGGAATTGCGAACCATGGTTCGCATTTTCGAACTCATGCCAAAAGGAACGACTTTGGATTTGCAAACTTTTAGTCGCATTTGCGAACATTGTGCCTTCGCATTTGCGAGCCCTTGGTCGCATTTGCGAACACCGTAGGAAAAGGATACCTTCGCATTTGCGAAGGAGAGTCTCGCATTTGCGAGAATGGGTGGACCTGGGCTATCTTCGCAATTGCGAGTGGCCGTTCGCATTTGCGATATTGCATTTGCGAACCTGTGAGCACGTGATTTTTGCCCTAAGCAAATTATTCCCAAAAATCCAAACAAAATGATTCTTCTTTATTTTTACAATTTTTGTGTATTGTGTGATAATTGTTGCATTTTTGTGTTAATTGGTTGCATAATAATTCATATTAAAAAATAATACAAGAAATATGCATTTGCATTAGGATTTTAATTTCACATTTTAGTATTAAGTAGATATTAATTCATTTAAAGAAAATCACAAAGTGTTCCTTAGGCATTTTTAATTAACACTTGATTTTTAGGATTAATTAGGGTTTTGTTTTAATTTTTACAAATTCAGAAAAAATACAATACAAAGTAAAAAATATATAAAATAAAATACAAAAAAAATACAAAATGAAAACAAAGCAAAACAAAGGAAAAATAAAGAATTGGGTTGTTACAAATTCAAGCCCAAAAGTCATACACTCGCCCAGGCCCAATGTCACTCAAACCCGGTCAGCCCCTACTAATCAAAACGACGCCATTTGGCGTCGTTAAATCCTAGCCTTTGATCTCCCCAGATCCATCGGTCACCCAGCCTGCCCATGTAATAAACCAAATGACGTTGTTTGGTGCTCAGTGTATCCGAGCCGTTCAAATCGTTTCATCCAAGGGCCATCAATTAATATGCAAAATTAAATAAAAGAGCCTTATACTTCAGAAAATCTAAAATATTTCACCTTCCCCTTCGTCTTCCCCCTTTCTCCTATCCGCCAACCCCGCCGGAACCCTCGCCGGCGGGAAACACACCCTACGCCAAACCTTACCAAAATTACACCATATGTCCGCCATGAGCCCTTCTTCCCACCCCTGTATTTGTTTTCCTTCAAACATGAACCCATCTCTTCGAATATTAGGATTTGTCTCGCCGGAACCCTACCGCCGGCGAATGACACTTACCCCAAATAACCCCTAATTTACACTATAGACTCGCCTTAACCTTCTCATCCCAAATACCCAAACCATATTCCTCAAATCTCACCAGAAGTCCTCAAATTTTAATTTCAAGATTTTCTGGTCAAGAACCCCTAACTAATCTTTGGGGATTCATGACCGTAACACCCCAAATAGGTGTTTTCTTTTGGAAAACACGCCATTTGGGATGTTACGGATCATGAATCCTAAAGGATTCAAACGGATTTGGCTCAAGCATGATCGAAACAAGCTAAAAACCCCTAGATAAGTTTCTTGATCTCTTTCTTTTATTTTTGTCTTGTTTCTGTTATGCATGTGCTTGTTTTCTTTCATTTTTTATTCTGTTCTTTTGCTCATCTTTTTGATTTCTTTTTCAGTAATAAATTTGACCTTTTCTTTGGGAATTCTTGTATGAATTTAGCATATTGTTCAGAATAGTTGTGTCAGTTTTAGATTTTTTTTGGTTAATTAAATTTTAAAGTTGATTCTGCTAGGGTTAGTCATTTTTGCAATATTCTTAATTGATCTTGTTTAGTTCTTATAATTGTTAGTTGTAATAGTTAATAATTAGTATTAGTTTTGAATAGTTAAGATTAATCACCTTAAGCTTGAGTCATTAATTGATCCGGCAATTAGGAGGCTGGTTATAGCTGTTAAAGGGGGTATAGGAAAACAGTAATTACAAAAGTAAAGGGGGGGTATTTTTGGATATGTAAAATGGTTTAATAGTAGTTATAATACAATTTCAGGGTAATATGGGCATAGAAAAAGGTAGTTTAGTAAATTTTGAATTGAAGTTAGGGCAATATAGGAATTAGAATAGAATAGAATCTTCTAGATTGGGGCATTAGTATAGTTTTAAATAAATAGATATAGTAACTTGTAGAACAAGTTAGAAATATGAGGGTAAAAATGATATAAAATAGGGACTGATTTGTAAAAATAAAAAGTGACATTTCCCTCCAAATTATATCTATAAATAGGCACTAGTGTGCCTTGTTTTACAAGTTTTGAAAAATCTGAAAAATTTCCCTCTAAGCAATCTCTGCCCTTTTAGATCTAAATTCGAAATTCAAAACTTCCAAAACTCAAAAACAATAGAAAAACCTTCCAAAAAACTCAAAAATATACTGTTACATTGAAGCTTTTGCAATTCCAATCATTAATTTGAACCTCTAGTGCCCTTAAGTTCAAGTTTCGAGTTGTTTTGGACCTGTTTAAACTGTTCTGGTTTGTGTTTTGATTGCTGGAGGTTTCAGAAGTTTTTCTAGATTAGTTTCAAGTTCGGAGTTGAGTTCAATCGACTCTATTTGCCTATCTACTGGTTTTAGTTGTTTCTGAATATTCCTGGGTCGTTCTGGAGCTTTTTTTTTTTGGATTAATGGTTGATTGTTGATTTGCTGTTGTTGAAGTGTTCTGTCTTAAAACTGTTGCTGACCTCCTTGCTTCATTTCCTAATTCCAGGTACACATTGTATAATCTCAGCTGTGGGCGTGAATTAAATGATAGCATAGTTTTATTTTTGACAAATTTTAGAGTAGAGTTTCATGTAATTTCCGATCATGTTCTGTAATTGAGTTTAGACTTTGGATTGTCAAATTTATCTTGGAATTGATAGTGTTCAGTAGCTCACAATAATTCTGTTGAGCGAACACTCTCATTTTCAACATCAGTAGCATATATAAATGTAAAAAATCGTTTAGGATCAATTTGAACTGTGTAGGAATGTCTGTGATGATGTAGATTACCAGGTTATTGCATGCTTTAATTTA
>MU684286.1:0-23809 GCA_026770625.1 Nicotiana glauca
CTCTCAAAACCCAATTCCCAAAGTGCGAAAAGAGTTGTCCTCCCAAATGTCGTGAACCCGATTTCGCTCTTTAGGGAAAAAGGGGGCGTCGACATTGAAGAGCATTGGATCAAGTGGTATAATGAATTGTGGAAGTAAAATTGGCAATTGAACCTTATAGAGCATTGGCTCAATTTGTAAAGTGAGTTCTGAAGTAAATGTGAAAAAGATAAGAGGATTATTATATGGTCTCCCTTACCGGGATGTTGATGCTTTTAATGCTATCTCCCTTGCCGGGATGTTGATGCTTTTGATATTGTTCCCTTGCCGGGATTTTATTTATTTTCTTGCCCTTATTGCTTGTGATTGTTGTTTGGGTGAGGAAGAGTGTTAAAGCACGAAGGTGCCGAGCATTATTTTGGTAAGAGAGTGTTAAAGCACGAAAGATGATGTCGTGTATGATTTTTGTGAGAAAGAGTGTAAAAGAACGAAGGGTGATGTCGTGTCACATGATACGCTCAAATTACACTTTAAGAAATAGTGTAAGGTGGTCAATGTCAAATATAATAACCCAACAACATTGAGGTCGAATCCCACAGGGAATAGGTGTGAAAAGGTTACTTGAATAGTGTGCTGCTCGCCTAAAGTCGTAATTCTATCCAGTTAACGGTAACAAGAGTGTGAATTAATAGTAACAAGAGTATGAGTTGAGTTTGTTTTGAAGTAACAACTAGTTGGAATATTGAGAGTGTACTTAATTGGATTAAAGAAACCAATGTTGTCTCCCCTTTAATGAAGTGTAATGTTGTTGGTGTTAATATAATATATTTCTAATGGAAGGTCCTTTTGATATGCAAATGATGTCTAACTGACTACCCAATATCTTCCAATAGTTGGGTAGTATTTCCTCTTTATCATTTTTCCAAATGCAAAAGAGTTGCAATTAAGAACAATCAATTTTGCCAAATAAAACCCACTTATTCCTAAGCGATTTTATTAAACAAGGTTTAAAGCCTTGAGTCTTTTATATTTACTTCTACCAAATTCTAACCAATTTCCCATGCAAAACAAGAATTTAATAGAACTTGCTAATGTTTGCAACCACCAACAATAAATGAAGAATGAGAAGTAAATAAATATCAACCAACCATTATATATATATATTTAATGTTAAACACCCATTAACATAACACTCATTTAGGGTCCACAACCTTAGTATTAAAAGCTAGCTACTCATACTAAAATATAAAAACAAGATAATAATAAATGCCATAAAGCTTACAAAGTAAAGATTCTTGACCCAAAAGATTCCAAAAGTGAAGAATATTTAAGGCTTGGAATGTAGCTAAAAAACTAGACAACATGAGCCCACAAAATCATCATAAATCTATTTATAGTGGACTGAAAATCGGGACAGAAAATGGACAAAAATGCCCTTTCAGGTCAGATATGCGACCGCATTCTCGTCGCAAAGCAGACATGCGTTCCACATTTTGGACATCCCCATCGCAGATTGGAACCCTAGTTTCCAGGTCTTCACCGCATTCAAGATTTGCGGTCCGCATTGTAGAAATGTGACCGCATTTTGCATCGCATTTTCTTCCTTTAGCAACCTTCATGGTTGGTTTGCGGTCTACTTTGCGTCTCGCAAATAGGTTATGCGGTCACATAATGGACCGCATTCTTGACGTTGAATTTTTCCCAGAACTCTGTTTTTCTTTGCGATTTCAATGTCGATTCTGCGGCTCGCATATGTGGTTTGCGATAGCATAGTGCATCGCATAACCACATTTTTGCTATATTTTGCTCTTTTCTTGTCTTTTCCCTTCCATTTCCATGATCTTGGGTCCTTAGTCCTTATGTACTGCAGAAACACCTAAATTACATAAGTAAAGGAGATAATTGCATTAAAAACAGGCTAAAATCTAAGCAATTAGTTTTGAAATGTGCGAAAATTCTCCGGCACATCAACACCCCCATCTTAAACTCTTGCTTGTCCTCAAGCAACGAACACGACACTATCCTATTCTAGACTCTATTTACAGAACATGAACCAAAAATGATCATGAGTGGTGTTTGTTGCTAGTACTTCAAGCATGTGATTTCTATTGTTTTACCCTTCCTGAACCAATTAATATATACAAGGAAAACTAATCAACTTGTGAACTTTGAGCCTCCGACAATGTGACAAAGTGCTACCCTCAGCTGAGTGCAATTGCATTTGACTCAAAAACTCAACTTTTATTCAACCTTCCAATTCATGTGCCCTCACTAGAAAGAAAGTCCTAAAACAATATGTACAATGTCAACAAAACAAAAAAGAAAAGGGACGAAATCACAGATACACTCACTCTCAGAAAAAGGTTTCAAGTGTTTCAACATACCATACCATAGACTTGCCCTTATTTTAATTCATTGCTTTATTCTAAGAATGCTCGATTGAAGATTCCATAAGAATTTTTTGATCTTGCAATGTAGGTCTAGGGAAGGGTCGGATAAGATTTGGGTACAAGTGACTTCACCCTCCTTGAACACTACTCACATTTTTCATTCTTTTCGCACTTTGTTTCTCTTAAACCCACATAGCCTCATTGGCATCTAGTTCCCAATGTAGAACCACCTTAAATTCCTCTATAATTTTCTTTAAGGCTCCATAATTTATATACATACAAATATTTCTCTCTTTTTTTTATACATATTTTTCTTTTGGAGCTTGAATAACTTAATACAAACATTTTGAGGTATATGATCCTACACTCAATGTACAACCTTACCAATTTCCACTTTGACACCACACCCCCGACTTAGGCTTTTAGACTCATTCTCAATGTTCAAGGAGGGACGGGTTCAAAAGAGGGAATTATTTTACAAAAGGGGAAAGGTTTGTAATGAGTTGGCAAAAGAAAAAGTTTAAAGGCTCAAATAGGGTACTAGTGATATTATTTATGCAAAGGTAGTCTTGAAAAGCTAAAGAGGTTTTGCAAATAAAACAAAGAATGCCTAAGGTTATCTCTCCAACCAAGTGTAATTATTATAAGCATCGAAAACCAACCGGGCAAGTTCTAGATGGCAGAAGCAAACATAAGAAATATTTACACAAAGAACTCACACACATGGCACACGAACTGTTTGGCTCACATAGTTTGAAGCCCTCAAGTCAACACTTGGCAACTCAAAGCTTTCATCATATGTACAAGTATAACTCTAGGTAGACATAGAGTCACAGAGCGAGCCTCAAGTTCACACAGTTGATATCTTTTTTTTATATATATATCTGGAAGGGTATATGTTATATACAGACACACATGCTTGAGATTAGACAATTACACCAAACAGGTCAAGATGTTTCATTCTACTATCCTGGTTCTACTATTACACCCTTGGAAAAGAACCCGGCGAAGAAAAACCAAGGGGAATTCATTGCTAATTACTAAAGATAGATAACTATCAACTTTCTTTTCTTAACTTTTCTTTTATACATGCACAAGGGTATCATAACTTATGCATTGAAATCACAAAAATACTAATATAAACATAATCACGAATTGCATTTGTACGGAAATCATGCTAACATATATAGGGAACATAATACACATGAGTACATAAGTGTGCTTCTAACACAAGGAATACATATGTACAACAGTTGCTAATATCACAAAAGTACCCACAAGGCTACCACCCCCAACTGAATATCATGCATTGCCCCCAATGCATAAAAACAAGAACATAAGAGTGTAAGGGGCTCCCTAAGGCGCACTAGGCGCTACGGGAGTAAGTAGCCTACTCTGTGATGGTGGGTTCACTCTCTGATGCTGGAACTGGGACTGATGAGAGCTCCGCCTGAGGAGGGCCCTCGACTGCAGAAGGAATCTCTGGCTGGTCCAGAACTGGAGCTGGGACCTGTGAGCTGCTAGCCTCACCCAATGATGGCTGAGTGGTCGATGGATCTGTAGGGGCAGCCAAATCTGCTAGTGACTGTTCAATTGCTATTTGGAGTTTCTCTCTCTCTACTTCCTCAACTGTCGGAGTGATAATCTATTTTCCCTTCTCATGACGGCCATCATCATCCGAGAATCCTGAACTCTCCTCTTCATCATCCTCATCTGCCTCCTCATCCTCAGACTCAATAGATCATCCGGAAACCTCCTCATCAGGAATGTCAATGCGCATAGGAGGAGCTGGAGGCTAGGGAATACCGGCTGTATATGGGGCAATATCAATCATGAGTGTAGGGAAGTCAAGGCCCAAGTCCGGAGCTGCTGTGCATGTAACCTGATCACCATCTGTTTGAAGGAGGGATGATAGATCGAACTCCAAGTTCTGCATCTTGTGGAGCTCGATCTTCATAGAAGCAACCTCCTCCAGGAGTCCAGGAAACCCACTCACCTTGACACACTCTGTCTTCTCTACTCTTAACTCAAGCTGCTGCAAACGATCCCCATACACTAGTTGTTGTTTTTGGAGAGTTGTCACTGAGGATTGCATATGAGTCAGGGCTTGTTTGATGAGATTAGGAAGGGTCTTCAAGAGCTGGTCTACCTTGGCATTGGCATGCTGAGCCAGGAGACCAACCTTCGAGACAGCTGGAATGGCAATAGAAGGATGAACAATGGTGGACTAAGATGCAAGCTCAGAAGTAGAAGTGGAGGCCACTGTAACCTGAGGAGTCAATAGATTCTGGGGGTCGGAGTGCTCTACATCAATCTGATCCTGAACCTGAACCTGTGGTTGGGCAGCAGCATCACTAGTATGTGTGATATCAATGTCCCTCATCTCCTTCCCAGTTTTTTCATAGTGTGGCATGAGATGGACATTCAAAGCTTTACACAGAGTTGTGATCAGGCAAGGGAATGGAAGTGAAGTGGCATGCTGCTTTGCCTGGATCCCTATTTCTTGGGAAATTAGAGCTCCAACATCTATCTTGATACCTGTCGTGATACATGCAATGAGAAGAGCCTTCTCAATAGCTATGTCAGTCTCATTTCGGGTTGGTACCAATCGAGAAGTAACAAAGCTGAGCTAGTATCGACCCTCTCTTGTGAGATCTTCCTTGTATATCTTGTGCCGAGGGTTGATCCAAGCATGGGTCCCCTTTGCTATTACCGAAGCAATCCACCCATACTCATTCTCCCTATTTGCAAATTTAGCATTGTACTCAGCGTTACCAGCTTCCCAGCCAGAGAAGTACAATTTATTTATGACTTCACTATCGCAAAACACACTCTTCTCCCGAACAAGGACAATGTTGGCAAAAATTCGGTTGCATTTGTGGTGCAGTGTCCTAGAGGCTCCATATGATGCATAAAATTCCCGCACAAGGGTTTCATTGTACTCAGTGGGTGGCTCAGTGAAGCACTCACATTTTCATCCTTTTATGTTCTCCAGGATGTAGGGGTGCTGTTCTTGCAGCCCGTTCAAGCTCAATTATTTTTCGGCCAGTATTTTTTGCTTGGTGAGCCCTTTTCTGTACAGTTTCCTAGACCCCTCAACCCCAAAGCGGAGGTGGAAGTCTTCTCCGTGTTTCCTTCTTTCTTCAGCCTCTAAATTAACTGAGGGCCTAACCTCCATCAGACTGGGAGGGGCTTGGCACATTTGCTTCCGTCCGTGAGCATTTTGCTTGTGATGCCTGGCGACTGGAGGAAGACCTTTTAGATGTAGAGGATGAGTGTTTCTTTGGAGCCATATCTGCACAATGGTGAAGTATGAGTGACAACATTAGCAATATGAGAAGAAACAGAAGAATTTAAATGAAAAACTCGAAATGCGACATGATTTGCGGTCGCAAAACCACAATGCGGACCGCAGAATCGTCACAAATCTGTTAGTCGCAATGGGTCTCAATCTGCGGTGGGTTATGCGGTCGCATAACCATTATGCAGACCGCACAACCATCGCATAATTTACTTGCCTTAAACATACATCACAAAATGCGATCGCAAACTCCACCGCAAAGTGGGGAATGCGATTGCAAAACAACCGCAAAAAGCATGGCGCATAACTGGGTGGTCTCTGTCACTTTGCGATAGCTTTGTGGTCCGCATATCAATTATGAGATCGTAAAGTCACCGCATTTCACCATCTTCATCAAAAGATCTAGGGTTAAGTTTTGCGGCCAAAATGCGGACTGCATTTTGACTTTGTGGGCCGCAAATGCCTTCGTCTTCAAGTTTCAAACCACCATTTCAACAATGGCGGTCTTATTTCCTTCTAACTATTACCCCAGATAGATTTCCAACCTAGAAACGACTATGCTACGAAAAAACAACTACACAAAGAAACACACAATCACATTTTTGCAAAACGAGAAGAATGAGAATCAAAGAGCACACATACATGAATCTTGAATAGGAAGATTTGGGGAAAGGGTACATACCAGTGAGGCTTAGTGTACACACTACAGAGATGGGATTTGGTCGCATGAACGATTCTATTACTAGCCGTGCGTGTTAGCCCTCGTTGTTTTCTTCCTTGTTCTCTTCGTATTTTTCCCTTTTTTTTGTTTCTTCTATTCTTTATACTTTTTATTTGTTTTTGTTTTGTTTTGAATGAATTAGAGATGAGAGAATGCAACTACGTACCTGTCAAATTTGCGATTTGTATGGCACCGCATAACACACTATGCGACCGCATATGTGTTATGTGATGGGTTCAAGTGAGATGCTGAAGAGTTAGAAATATGGTGCACAATGCGATTGCATAAGCGAAATGCGGTCCGCATAATGAACCTCCCCTTCGAATTCTGACAACCAATTTTATCCAAACTCACTACTTGGGTTTGCGACCAAAATACGGTCCGCATAGTTAAAAATGTGACCGCATCTTTGCAGCAAACTTCACACATCGAATTTTCTTACCTTTCTCATGCATTCCCACCATTTGTTGTGATCTTTTGAACCCTCTGCACTCTAACATACACTATAAATTGCTCAAGTAAATCTAACTATCAAAAATTAAAAATTCAAAGAACAAAAGAGTGTTACCACACATGGTTTGCCGCCCATGAAGCGCTTGATTTAATGTCGCGGCACGACGAAGTTGATGTTCCTTTGTATTCACTCAATGGTCGGACACGGACCATCTTTTAGAGCCAGCTGCTCCACCAAGTGTTTTTCTCCATCTGTGCCCAGGTAATGCTTGATGTGTTGGCCATTTACCTTGAAAGTCCGGGACCCATCTGCCAGTTCCACAGCTCCATAAGGAGAGACATTTACCACTTTGAACGGACAGGACCATTTGGATTTTAGCGTGCCCGGAAACAATTTGAGCCTGGAGTTAAAAAGCAAAACCAAGTCACCTGACTTGAACTCCATTTTCAAGATCTTCTTGTCATGGACAAACTTCATCCTTTCCTTATACACAACTGCACTTTCATATGCGTAGAAACAGAATTCCTCCATTTCATTGAGTTGTGTCAACCTCAAATTTGCAACTTCAGCCCAATTCAAGTTCAACCTTTTCAGAGCCCACATGGTTTTGTGTTCCAATTCTACAGGTAGATGACAAGCTTTGCCGATGACTAACCGATATGGAGAAGTACCAATAGGAGTCTTGTACGTCGTGCGGTATGCCCATAATGCATCATCTAGCTTCCTTGACCAGTCTGTCCTGTTTGTATTAACAATTTTTGCTAGAATACTCTTGATCTCCCGGTTGGAAACCTCAACTTGACCACTAGATTGGGGATGATAAGGTATGGTCACCTTGTGCTTTACGCCATAGTTTTCTAGCAGCCCCGTAAAAGCCTTGTTACAAAAGTGAGACCCACCATCGCTAAGAATGGCCCTAGGAGTGCCAAATTGAGTGAATATGTTTTTCTTCAAGAATGCGGTTACACTTCTTGCCTCATTGTTAGGCAAAGAAATTGTTTCAACCCATTTGGAAACATAGTCCACAAATACCAAGATATATTTCATCCCACAAGAGCTCACAAACGGACCCATAAAGTCAATTCCCCACACATCGAAGAATTCTATCTCCATCACAAAGTTCATTGGCATTTCATGCCTCTTGGAGATTGATCCTTGCCTTTGACATTAGTCATAAGCCTTGACCATTTTGATTGGCATCATGATAGATTATTGGCCAATAATAACCACATTCAAGTACCTTGGCCACCGTTCGATTTCCCCCGTGATGATCCCCAACCGGTGAGTCATCGCATGCTTTTAGAATAGGCACAATATCTTCTTCTGGAACACATCTTTGGATGATGTTGTCGATACAAACACGGAACAAGTATGGCTCTTCCCAATAATATTGCCGACAATCTCTCAAGAACTTTTTGTTTTGATAGGATTCCGAACCCTCCGGAATAAGGTCACTCACCAAATAGTTAGAAATATCGGCATACCAAGGAGCAAAAGTGCTAGATACTGCCAAGATGTGTTCATTCGGGAATGCACCATTGATCTCAAGATATCCCTTTGGTCTCCCTGATTCCTCAAGCCTTGATAAGTGATCCGCCACTTGATTTTGAGTTCCTTTGTAATCCTTGGCCTCAAAGGCAAACTCTTGCAACAATAAAACCCATCGAATCAGCTGTGGCTTTGCATCCTTCTTCGCCATAAGGTAGCGAAGAGCAACATGATCCGTGTACACTATCACCTTAGATCCCAACAAATAAGCCCGGAACTTCTCAAAGGCATAAACAATGGCAAGAAGCTCTTGCTCAGTCACCGTATAATTCATTTGTGCCACATTGAGTGTTTTGCTTGCATAATAGACCAGGTGGAGAACCTTGTTGTGATTTTGTCCAAGCATTGCTCCAATATCTACACCACTAGCGTCACACATGAGCTCAAAAGGAAGAGACCAATCGGGTGTGACAATAATAGGTGTCGTGGTCAGCCTTTGCTTCAATTCCTCAAAAGCTTTGAGGCATTTATCATCAAACACAAATTTGGCATCTTTCTCAAGGAGTTTGCACATTGGATTTGCAATTTTGGAAAAATCCTTGATGAACCGCCTATAAAATCCGGCATTCCCTAAGAAACTTTGAACACCTTTGACGGAAGTAGGTGGAGGAAGCTTGGAAATAATCTCGATTTTAGCCCGGTCAACCTCAATGCCATGTTTTGAAATTTTATGCCCCAGTATGATGCCTTCATCCACCATGAAATGGCATTTCTCCCAGTTTAGCACAAGGATGGTTTCCTCACATCTCTTAAGAACTTGTCTAAGATTGTTAAGACAATGCTCAAAAGAGTCACCTACTACGATAAGTTATCCATGAATACCTCTAGAAAATCCTCCACCATGTCGGAGAAAATGCACATCATGCACCTTTGAAATGTAGCCGGAGCATTGAACAAACCAATTGGCATCTGACTAAAGGCGAAAGTTCCATAGGGACAAGTGAATGTCGTTTTCTCTTGATCCTCCAATGCAATGTTGATTTGGTTGTAGCCGGAATATCCGTCAAGGAAACAATATAATGAACTTCCCGCTAGCCGATCAAGCATTTAATCAATAAAAGGCATAGGGAAATGGTCTTTGCATGTGGCACTATTGAGCTTCCGATAATCCATACACACCCTCCAACCGTCACCGTTCTTGTTGGAATGAGCTCATTGTTATCATTTTCAATTATGGTCATGCCTCCCTTTTTCGGCACACATTGCACCGGGCTTACCCAAGAAGTATCGGCAATCGGGTAGACAACCCCGGCATTCAACCACTTGATGATTTCTTTCTTTAACACCTCTTGTATTGACGGGTTCAACCATCGTTGATGTTCCACACTTGGATTCGTGCTGCTCTCCAATTGGACTTTATGTTCACAAATTCTCGTGGGAATCCCTCGGATGTCCGCAATTGTCCATCCAATGGCTTGCCTATGCTCTTTCAAGACCTCCAACAGTTGTTCCACCTGCACATCATTTAACAAAGATGAAACGATTACGGGTAAAGTATCATTAGAGCCAAGAAATTTATACCTTAGGTGCGGGGGAAGTGGCTTGAGCTCTAGTTGTGGTGGCTCAATGATTGATGTCTTTGCGGTAGGTGTGGCCGTATTCTCCAAGTCAAGATACAGCTTTGCCGGAGTATAAGTGTAGGATCCAAGACCCTCCAATGCATTTACCGACTCCATGTACCCATCCATGTCTTCACCATCAAAGTTTACCAAAATAGCCACCAATGCCTCACCAAGGCATTGTTCTTCCATTTTCATTTCGACGGCACCTTCCACCTCATCAACAACATCTATCACTGAAATGCTCTCATACTCATGGGTTAGTTTCATACCCTTGCTCGCTTGAAATGTGACTTCTTCATCATTCACCCAAAATTTAATTTCGTTCCGCTCCAAATCCATAAGTACTCTTCCCGTTGCTAGGAATGGTCTCCCCAAAATGATAGGGATTTCTTTATCAACCGCACAATCAAGAATTACGAAATCGGCGGGCAAATGAAACTTTTCCACTTTTACAAGTACATCGTCAACAATTTCTACTGGGCGTTTGATTGATTGATCGGCCATTTTCAATCTCATACTAGTGGGCCTTGACATACCTAACCCTGCTTGCTTATAGATGGCAAGAGGCATTAAGTTGATGCTAGCCCCATTATCACATAGGGCTCTTGCAGAGTCACAGGCCCCGATGGTACAAGGAATGGTGAAAGCTCCCGGGTCTTCTTTCTTTTGGACTTTGGTTGTGCCAATAATAGAGCTAACCCGGTGAGTCTTGTTTACTACCTCATTCTTTGTGGTCCTCTTTTTGGTGATCAAATCCTTCAAATATTTGGCAAACCCCGGCATTTCTTGAAACGCTTCCAAGAATGGAATGTTCACCGATAATTGCTTTAGAATATCATAGAATTTCTCAAGCTTGCTATCATCAACCTTTCTCACTAGTCTTTTAGGAAAAGGAGGAGGAGGTCTAGGAATAGGTGGAAGAGTTTTTGGTGTCTCTTTTACCTTTTCCTTTACCTCTTCCCGGTTCTCTTTTTGCACTTGCAACTCCTCCGGAATCTTCTCAATCTCAACAACACTTGGCTCTTCAACCTCAACCCTTTGTTCGAACTCTCCTGCTTCAATCGTTTTTCACCCTCTCCGTGTAGCACCTTCCCGCTCCTAGTAGTGATCGCCATGATGTGAGAAGTTGGGCCACTCACACTACCCCTTGGATTTGCAATCGTGTCACTAGAGAGTGTTCCATTTTGTTTTGGATTTTGCTCTTTGGAGAGGTCTCTCATTTACATCTCCAATTTTTGGATGGAGGTGGTATGAGATCCAACAACCTTGGTCATGTTCCTCATTGAAGTGTCAGATTTTTCTTGATTTTGCAACACTCGCTCAAGCATAGCTTCCAACTTAGATTCACTAGAAGAACCTTGGCTTGAATATTGACCCTTTGGAGGAACATAGGGGTTTGAACTCCTGTTAGAAAAGTTGTTGTTGTTGTTCCAATTCCCTTGGTTTGAGCCACCTTGGTCATTTCTCCATTGTTGGTTTCCTTGCCCTTGCGGGTTAGGTCTTCATTGGCTCTGTTGTCCATGACCCTGGTAATGTTGTCTTTGATACCCTCCTTGAGGGTTGTTGATGCAGTTCGCTTCTTCAAACTCCTCATTGGAGATGGGCTGCACATCTTCCACCACATTCACCTTCTTTGTTTGGCTTTCCGTGAGCATTTTTGTCAACATATTTACATTTGTAGCAAGTCGTGCGATCAGTTGGTCTCTCTCTTGATTTTCCTTAATTAGGTTGGTCAAGGAAGGAGACCCATATGCAATCCCACCTGAGGTGTCCTTGAAATGCCACGCTTGATTGTGTTGTGCCATCTTGTCAAGGATTTGTGTCACCCTTGCAAATGATTTGTCCTTGAAGGATCCGTCAGCTGCATTTTTGGCTATAGCTTGGTTCATAGGATCCAAACCCATATAGAATTTTTCCAATAGCATAGAATTCGGGAAACCATGGTTTGGAGACCTCACCAAATATAATTTGAAACGATCCCATGCCTCATGCAACTGTTCTCCCTGTGTTTGCTTGAAAAAGAAGATTTTATCCCGCAGCTCAGATTTTTTACTTTGCGGGAACCACTTAGATAGGAATGCCCGGACAAGTTCGGGCCAAGAATAGATAGAGTTCGGTGGCAGATTCTGGAGCCATCTCCTTGCATCCCCAGCCAGAGAATACTTGAAGCATCTCAACCTCAAGGCATCATCAAAGATATTGTTTTGCTTATGCATTGCACACATACCCAAGAAGTTTCTAAGGTATTGTGTTGGCTCATCATCGGTGGAATTTCTGAAGAACCTCTTTGCTTTGAGCATAAGGATTAAACTGTGTTCCACTTTGAACGTTGCAGCGCCAACAGCTGGAGGTACAATAGCATTTGTATCCTCAATGTACTCTTTGATATCTGCAAAGGGATTCTCTCCCAATTCTGCCTCTACGTCATCGCCAGAATCAGATATGTTTTCCTATTAACACCAAGAAAAACAAGCAAAGTGTTATGGAATAGAATAAGACGTAAACTAAAGCACACACTAAATAGTAATTTCAAAATCGTATTCCCCGGCAACGGCGCCAAAATTTGATACGCTCAAATTACAGTTTAAGAAATAGTGTAAGGCAGTCGATGTCAAATATAATAACCCAACAAGGTTGGGGTCGAATCCCACAGGGAATAGGTGTGAAAAGGTTACTTGAATAGTGTGTTTCTCGACTAAAGTCGTAATTCTATCCAGTTAACGGTAACAAGAGTGTGAATTAATAGTAACAAGAGTATGAGCTGAGTTTGTTTTGAAGTAACAACTAGTTAGAATATTGAGAGTGTACTTAATTGGATTAGAGAAACCAAGGTTGTGTCCCCTTTAATGAAGTGTAATGCTATTGGTGTTAATATGATATATTTCTAATGGAAGGCCCTTTTGATATGCAAATGATGTCTAAGTAACTACCCAATATTTCCCAATAGTTGGGGAGTATTTCCTCTTTATGATTTTTCCAAATGTAAAAGAATTGCAATTAAGAACAATCAATTTATGCCAAATAACCCACTTATTCCTAAGCGATTTTATTAAATAAGGTTTAAAGCCTTGAGTCTTTGATATTTACTTCTACCAAATTCTAACCCACTTTCCCAACCAAAGCAAGAATTTAATGGCACTTGTTAATGTTTGCAACCACCAATAATAAATGAAGAATGAGAAGTAAATAAATATCAACCAACCATTATATATATATTCAATGTTAAACACTCATTTAGGGTCCACAACCTTAGTATTTAAAGCTAACTACTCATACTAAAATACAAAAACAAGAGAATAATAAATGTCATAAAGCTTACAAAGTAAAGATTCTTGAACCAAAAGCTTCCAAAAGTGAAGAATATTTAAGTCTTGGAATGTAGCTAAAAAACTAGACAAGATGAACCCACAAAATCATCATAAATTTACTTATAGTGGACTGAAAATCGGGACAGAAAATGGATAAAAATGCCCTTTCAGGTCAGATATGCGATCGCATTCTCGTCGCAAAGCAGACATGCAGTCCGCATTTTGGACATCCCCATCGCAGATTGGAACCCTAGTTTCCAGGTCTTCATCGCATTCAAGTTTTGTGGTCCACATTGTAGAAATGTGACCGCATTTTGCATTGCATTTTCTTCTTTCAGCAGCCTTCATGGTTGGTTTGCGGTCTACTTTGCGTCTCGCAAACAGGTTATGCGGTCGCATAATAGACCGCATTCTTGACGTTGAATTTTGCCCGGAACTCTATTTTTCTTTGCGATTTCAGTGTCGATTCTGCGGCTCGCATATGTGGTTTGCGATCGCATAGTGCGTGCATAACCATATTTTTGCTACATTTTGCTCTTTTTTATCTTTTTACTTCCATTTCCATGCTCTTGGGTCTTTAGTCTTTATGTACTGCAGAAACACCAAGATTACATAAGTAAAGGAGATAATTGCATTAAAAACAAGCTAAAATCTAAGCAATTAGTATTGAAATGTGCCAAAATTCTCTGGTACATCACCGCACGATGTACGATTCCGTACCAATTATATTGATATTATGGTGAGGACGAGAGTAAAAGCACGAAGGGTGATGTCATACAGATTATATTGATTCTTATGGTGATGACGAGAGTAAAAGCACGAAAGGTGATGTCGTGCACTTGTTTGATTTCTGATTCTTGTTGATAATTGAGTTATGGTGTTCCTTATATTTACCTGTTGTCCTTCTGTTATCATTTGATGTTTCCCCGCAGCACGTTTCCCCTTTCCATCCGTAACATTACATTCCTGCTTTTATTTTTCGTTGTATATGATTTAACTGCACAGGTTATTTGGTAGTCTGGTCCTAGCCTCGTCACTACGTCGCCGAGGCTAGGCTAGGCACTTACCAACACATGGGGTCGGTTGTGCTGATACTACACTCTGTACTATGTGCAGATCCCGGAACTGGAGCATACGAACCGTAGCTTTGGGTTACTGCCTTCAGTCCATTCGGAGGTCCAAGGTAGTCCTGCAGGCGTCCGCAAGCTCTGGTGTCTCCCTCTATCCTTTCATTTTGTTTCATTTATGTATTTCAGAAATAGTGTTGTATTCATTTTTCGGACCTTATTTGTAGTATTCCTAGACCATCTGTGAAATTGTGACACCAGTTATGGGTAGTCTTTGTTTAAGAAATTGTATCGGAAAAAAATGGTTTTATTTGTGTCTTCTACTTGTTTAAATTCCAATGTTTAAAAATTATTGGTTCATAATTGTTAAAGGATTGAAAATAGAAAAAAGGTAAATTATTGGCTCTCCTTGCTTTCACTAGTAAGCGTCATCACGACTCCCGAGGGTAAAAAATCCGGATCGTGACACAAATAAAAATGCATGAACGTATATCTAATTTGAGCCTTATTACTTTGATCATTCTTTTAACAAAAATCACGCAACATAAAACGAAGAATTTTATATGATATTTATCATATTAATTGACACATCTTTTATGGACTACTGGAAACTAATAAGAATTGTCCAATACATTTACTTCTACTCAAATTGAAATTTATCTAGCAAAAAAATTCTTTTGCAAACACAATTATTCAATGAAATTCCACTAATACAAAATTGTCTATAAAATTTTAGTTAATTTAAAGTGTTAAATCTTTGGAAGGATTTATCTAAAATAAAATTTAATTTTAAATCCTAAATATTAAAATTTTCAAAATCCTAGATATTAGGTTTTGGGAAACTTAGTCTTGCGAGTAGGGGTTGGGCTCCTCGATGATAGAAGTAGATGGGAGCGTCAAGACAAGTATTTGAAACCAATAAGATAGTGCAGCAAATAAGAAACTTACAGTAAACATAGTCTTTCATAATTCATTATACGAATAAAAAAATTTAGAACTATACACATAAGTGCAATTAAGATAAACCTGCTCGATTGATCCAAACACTGAATTGCGTCCTTGCATATTAGTTTTGTGGGGATGATGTGGTGGAGTTAGTAATATTGCTATTATTAATTATTTTTTTATAATAAATAATAAAGACTCCTAGAAGTAGGAAATCTAAGGCGTAGGTTTCCTACTTTGAATATTTTTGGTATTCTTTTCTTTTACAAGTATGATATATCATATAGTGCAAATAAGCAAAATTTAATACATAAAATTTATTGTATTTTAAAGGCCTATATATAAGAAAAATAATTATATGACTATTCTTAAATATTAAAACTAATTAAATTATTATTTTATCCAATGTAAACTTTATTTTAAAAGGGTCAAAAGGGCAAACGAAATTTCGTTAAAGGCCTTCGTGCTTTTAAGATAAAACTAGTTTATATATACGTGTGTTGCACGTAGGTCTTCAGTCAACTGCAATAATTTTCTAATGTTGAAATCAATATAGTACAAAACTATTTGGATTTAGCTATAAAGTTCATCACGGTTCCGTCGCTACCAGAATTTTTTAGTATTGTGTGATTAATTTGTTGCTAAATAGGATTAGCAAAAGATTTTGCAGTTTAGCTACATAATTTGCTCGTCGCTAATTTCAGTTTTTAGGTATATTATTACATTAATATAATACTTAATAAATGAATAGATATCATTCTAACAAAAATGATAATTTAGCTTAGTTAGTTAGATGTGCTCATTTGTCGCTTTGGTTGTTCTGCGATAATCAGAACTCTATTCTCCATATAAATATTGTTCCTGAAAATACAACATAAGGTTATCCGTATGAAAAAATATGTTGTCGTAGTATAGTCCAACATTAAGGATTATTTAAACATGTAATTTATTTATTATCATTGCATCAAATAAGCATAAATATTTTGAGATAAAATTAAAATGATTAGTGAAAGAATAAACGGAGCAAAAGTAACGTCTCAAGGTAAGCATTAACCAAATATTCAATATATAATAAGAGGTTTCGGACGTAAATTAGAGTCTTGTAACCTTAGTTTATAAGCACACAAATGAAAAGTTTTAAAAAAATTCATAAAAATATTATATGCTCATAAAATCTTTATCTAACTCCAACTAATGCATTATCGAGAATCTTTAAAGAAGCAACATAACACAACAAATATACTTCACATACTCATCCAGCTAAATATTATCACATTATTCACAAAACAAAAAAAATATTTATAAGTAATGCTTTTCTTCTATTAACTTGTTTATGTGTTGTCTTTTCTTCTATGTATTGTCTTTTGAAAAATAATCTTTTTTCTAGAGTTGTGCAAGTAAAATTTTACACAAAACAACATATACTCCGGAGTCGAACTTGCTTAGGTTCACGTACGCCCAATATATATGTACAAAAATTTATCCAAACCTACCAAATCTACCTCCTACACGAGAAGCACGAGAGGTATTTGTATGCGGCGAATCCGGGAGCCCGATTTCCCTGTCATAAGGTCATCTCGCGGTCATGCTCATCGAGGCTCGAAGCCAAGGTTGAGACTCACCCTCGGGGGTCGTCAGGTACCGGCCCAGAGGGACTGCGTTCTAACGATTATAGCAGGCTATAGCAGGCGAGAGGGGAGTTCCCAAGGCACGTGGCTTAATCTAGCAGAGCTGACCTATCCGGGACCTTTCTCAAGACATCACGTCCAGCCGTCCTATCTCTGTGTCTTTAGAATTAATATATTTTGTACTATAACGGGATTCCCCTCCTATATAAAGGGGATCCCCATCACTTTGTACTACCCGGCTGCTATTGCTCCAACTATCCTACACAAGATCAATACTATCTCTCTCTCTCTCTCTCTTGTTCTCTCTAACTTACTCGCTCGAGGCTATTCTTTGCATTTTTTGTTTTCGTACTTGTTCTTCATTTATTGCTTGGTATTGACCGTAAAGAGCATTCTATAATTTTATATTAACTGTTATCCCCTTCACGATTATCCTCGATAGCTCGAGCTCGAGCTTGATATCGACCCCGAGGCCTTTCGTCGACTAGTCTGAAGCCCGGGTAGCAGGCCCTTTGGTTTGATCACCGCCCCGTTTTGACTCGTATTCCATGATTAAACTTCATACGCCTAGCATTGACTGCTCTAACAACTAGCATAAAAATAGATCACGTATTTTAGAGTCTCATTTACAAATTTAATTGTTGTTACCATTTTTACAGTAAACAGTTTGGCGCCCACCGTGGGGCTAAAAATAATAGTGATTATTTTCTTGCTGGTTTCACTATAAAAACGCAAGTTATCTTTCACACTTTTCTTGTCCAAGATCTTCGATTTCAGACCAGAGCACCTAGCTCGGTGAGAAAATAGGGAACCAGAACCTTGAAAACAACAGAGAGGAGGACACGACTGCCCCAGATTTCGGTACACCACCGAACTCAACTCGGGCGAAAGGGAAGGTTCTCCGACATGACGTCCACATGATTATTGGGGGAACCGATGTTCCCCAAGGACCTATTTTCAAACGAACGAGAACGTCTACCATGGAAGAAGGACCGATCCGAAACCGCATGCCTAAAGACACCCTCGTATTCAGCAAGGAGGACCTCGAGGCCATGATGGAACCGCAAAATGATGCGCTGGTGATCTCGTTTCTCTTAAACAATACCAGGATAAAGTGCATGCTCGTGGATCCAGGCAGCTCGGCTAACATAATTAGATCGGAGGTGGTAGAACAGCTGGGACTGCTCAATCAAGTCGTTCCCGTCGCTAGAACCTCCGCGACTTCAACATGACTGGCGAAGTAACGAAATGAGAGATAACCCTCCCTATCAACACGTCCGACGCAATCCAGAACACCGAGTTCCAGGTCATCAATGGCGACATGAGGTACAATGCATTACTCGGTAGGCCTTGGATACATAGCATGAGGGCAGTACCCTCAACCTTGCATCAGGTGATAAGGTTTCCACGAGGGATGGTATCATACCCATATATGGAGAGCAGAGGGCAGCGAAGGAAATGTTCGCGATCCACCATGAGGCACCAACCCCCACATGCCCATTCTCGGACGAGGAGAGAAAAATACAGACCCTCGAAGACGACGAGAAGATTTCTTTATCCCCCGAACCTTCGTCGCCCCAGAAGAATCGGATGCGACCAAATCAACAGTCGAAGAGCTGGAGCAGAGCATTTTAATCGAGCACCTCCCGGATCGTAAGGTATACTTGGGAACGGGGTTAACCCCTGACTCAAGATAGGGTTTATTCAATTTATTAGTAACAATATCGACTTTTTCTCCTGGTCCCACCTAGATATGACGGGAATCCCGCCAAAAATAATCTCCCATAGGCTGAGCGTTGATGCCAAATTCAGACCCATAAAGCAAAATAGAAGAACGAAATCAGAGGTAAAACATGCCTTCATCAAAGAGGAGGTAGCGAAACTTCTTAAAATCGGATCCATTAGAGAGGTAAAGTATCCTGAATAGTTGGCTAACGTAGTAGTAGTGCCCAAAAAGGGGAACAAGCTAAGAATGTGCGCAGATTATAAAGATTTGAATAAAGCGTGCCCCATTGCCTAATATCGATCATCTGATCGATGCTATGACCGTCCACGAGACCCTCAACTTTCTCGATGCCTACTCGGGGTATAATCAGATCCAAATGAACCCCGAGGACAGGGAAAACCTCGTTCATCACAAAGTATGGTACATATAGCTAAAGGTAATGCCCTTCGGGCTAAAAAACGCAGGGGCAACGTACCAGCGCCTAGTTAATAAAATGTTCGAGCATCAAGTAGGTAAATCAATGGAAGTATATATTGATGATATGCTAGTCAAGTCCCTTCGTGCAGAGGACCATCTGACCCATTTGAAGGAAACTTTCGACATCCTCAGAAGCTACAACATGAAGCTCAATCCCGAGAAGTATGTCTTCGGGGTGGGTTCGGGAAAATTCTTGGGTTTCATGGTTTCAAATAGGGGGATCGAGATCAATCCCGACAAGATAAAATCCATCGAAGAGATCACAGTGGTGAACAATGTAAAAGCCATCCAACGGCTAACAGGGCAGATAGCGGCCCTGGGCAGATTCATATCAAGGTCATCAGACAAAAGTCACCATTTCTTCTCTCTACTCAAAAGAAAGAGCAACTTCGAATGGACTCCAGAATGCCAACATGCCCTAGAAGAACTGAAACGATACCTGACTAGCCCGCCTTTGATGCACATACCCAAGGAGGATGAAACGCTATACCTATACTTGGCCGTGTCTGAAATAGCGGTGAGCAGCGTACTGGTTTAAGAGGAAGAAGGTACATAATTTCCTGTTTATTATGTTAGCCAAACCTTGGGGGATGTCGAAACTCGGTATCCCCATCTAGAAAAATTTTCTCTCGTACTAATAAGCGCCTCGAGTAAGCTAAAGCCTTATTTTCAGTGCCACTGTATCTGCGTTCTGTCAACTTAGCCCCTTCGGAGCATACTGCATAAACACGAGTTATCGGGTCGATTTTCCAAATGGGCCATTGAGCTCGGAGGGTATGATATCAAGTATCAACCTCGAACGTCCATCAAGTCACAAATCCTGGCAAACTTCGTGGCCGATTTCTCGTCATCTCTCGTACCCGAGGTAGAGAAGGAACTTTTATTAAAATTGGGCATGTACTCCGGGGTATGGACCATGTTCACAGATGGTGCAACAAACATAAGAGAATCTGGGCTCGGTATAGTCCTAAAGCCGCCCGTTGGCGGCACGATCAGACAATCAATAAAAATTGCAAAACTGACTAACAATAAAGCCGAGTACGAGGCTATGATTGCAGGTTTAGAATTGGCCAAAAGTTTGGGGGCCAAGACTGTCGAGGCGAAATGTTATTCACTCCTCGTAGTGTGCCAAGTGAACGGAAGCTACGAAGCTTGAGAGGACAGGATGCAGAGGTACTTGTAAAAAATCTAAGTCACATTACTTTGCTTCAAGGAATGGACCTTAGTCCATGTACCCCGAGAGCAGAACAACGAGGTCGATGCCCTCGCGAATCAATTGTTCAAATCAGTGGTCGAGGAAGGTCACGCGGAGATTAACTCCACCAGTCTCACATGGGATTGGAGAAATAAATATGTTGTTTATCTAAAAGACGGGAAGTTGCCCGCAGATCCAAAAGAATTGAGGGCCCTGTGAACCAAAGCAGCCCGGTTCTCGCTTGAGGAAAATGGGACTCTATACAGGAGAAATTTCGATGGCCCCCTGGTAGTATGCTTGGGACCGGGCGACATGGATTATTTACTCCGAGAGATCCACGAGGGCACCTACGGAAATCATTTCGGGGCCTATTCCTTGGTCCGAAAGGTGATGAGAACGAGATATTATTGGGACAGCACAGAAAACGACACTAGAGAATTCGTTCTAAAATGCGACAAGTATCAGAGATTCGCTCCCATGATCCACCAACCTGAAGAGCAACTACATTCCGTTTTATCACCGTGGGAATTTATGAAATAGGGAATGGACATCGTCGACCCTTTGCCAACAGTGCCAGGTAAGGCTAGATTCATTTTGTTTATGACTGGTTACTTTTCAAAATGGGTAGAAGCGCAGGCCTTCGAGAAAGTAAGAGAGAAGGAAGTCATCAATTTCATATGGGATCACATCATATGCCGGTTCAGTATCCCATCCAAAATAACATATGATAATGTGAGGCAATTCATCGGGAGAAAGGCCGAATCTATGAATAAAACCATCATTTAGAACTTAAAAAAGAAACTAGAGAGCGCCAAGGGAAAATGGAGAGAAACACTGCCCGAGGTGCTATGGTCATATCGAACAACCTCAAAATCGAGCACAAGGTAAACACCCTTTTCTCTAGTGTATGGCGCCGAAGCATTGATACCAGTGGAGGTCGGGGAACCGAGCGCCAGATTCCAGCACACTAATGAGGGCTCGAAAAATGAGGCCATGACAATGACCCTCGAGCTACTCGATGAAAGGTGGGAAGCCTCACTGATTTTGATGGCTGCCAAGAAGCATAAAATTGAAAGATACTACAACAGAAGAACAAATCTCTGATATTTCGGGATCGGGGACTTGGTCCTAAGGAAAGTTACTCTCAACACCCAAAACCCTAACGAAGGAAAGCTGGGCCAGAATTGGGAAGGGTCGTACTGTGTCCTTGGGATAGTTTGCAAGGGATCCTATAAGCTTGGCACCATGGAAGGCGAACAGCTTCCGAGCAACTGGAATGTATCGATGCTAAAGCGGTATTACTGCTAGGGCATCCGATCATAAAATCCCGCAAAATCCTCGAGCAAACGTTGCACTCTTTTCCTTCGATCGAGTTTTTTTATCTCGAAACGGGTTTTTACCGGCAAGGTTGTTAACGAGGCAACGTCCACACAATTCCTGAGAAGGATTCAACAAGCCTATCAAACTTTCTTAATGATCAACCCCATACCGGGAAAAGACAAACGAGGTTCCAGTAGGAAATGATGTACCGGGCCAAACGATCGAACAAACCGTATTCGTATAAGCCGGGCTTACGGCAATACAACGGCATGTATTTGCGCCAATAAAATCAAAGAATATCTTTCACCAAAAGCATCTCGTACTCTAAAAGAAAGTTCAGCATGCTCATGGCAGGGATCCCTCCACTGAGTACGTCCCGAAATACTCGGAGACTTAGCATCAATAATTTGTCACCCGCACGACCTCAGGTTCGGAACTCCAGGCTCATAAGGACCCAACGAGGCAATTCTGTGCTCACGAGTAACAGTCTTTGGGTCTAAGCAGACTCGATGATCGGAGACTGCCGTCAATCGCTGTTCACTGGAAACCCGAGGCTGTAAGATCCCGAGTAGGCAAACTCGGTCCAGCTAGTTCTATTTTATGCAGCAACAAAAACTGTAAGACTTCAATGACATGAAAAAATTGTAAGATCTCAATAGGCATGAAAAACTACAAAACCTCAACAGGCATGAAAATTTTGTAAGACCTTACTATAGGTATAAACTCAATCCCAAAGTTTAGGCTACATGTCGCATTTGTAAGACTCTCGAAAGGGCATACCTCGATGTAGACACCTAAACTATCACTCGGGATCAAAAATGGCTCCGTCAAAACACATGTGACTACAGTTAAAATGACTACACCATCCAAATTAACGCGACTCGAGGACACTCGACCGTCACTAACAAAATCACAGGCCATTACTTCGGATCTACTTTGAAAAGAACCGGTTAAAATAGGCTACCCTCAACAGGCAAACGAGCTTCGACCATTTCAGCTCCAAATCACAAGGCTTCAAGCTACTCAGCCTATGAGCTAAACCTTCTAAGGTGCTCGAATATCACCACTAACGACTTGAAATTGAGGTTCTTCCCGAACCGATGACAGGTCAGGCAAAATCATTTCAAAAGCCTTTAACGAGAGGAAAACAAAGCCTATACGTGCCTAAGGGCACAGCGTAAGAGCCATTGTCTCCAGCCAAACGAGCCTCAGGGCCACACACTAAAATATTTCAGGACCAAACGTGTAAGAGCTATTGTCGCCGGCTTAAAAAATTGAAAACTTGAGGATTAAAATGAGCTCGAGTCGTAACCTGATTCAGAGACCGAATCCAAAATAGTTAACTATACATACCTAAGGGCATAGCGTAAGAGCCATTGTCGCCAGATCTACGAGCCTCAAGGCCACACACTTGAAAGGTCACTTCAACCCGAGGCGTATGCACCATCGTCATCTGCCAATGCAGGCAGAAAACACTTGAGGGTCAATTAAGCTCGAGGCACAACCCGACTCGGAGACTGAACCCAAAAATGGTTAAAATACAAATGACCAAGGGCAAGGCTTAAGAGCCATTGTCGTCCGCCCGTTCAGGCACAGGATATTGAAGGTCGGGTAAGCTCGAGTCAAAACCTGACTCGGAGACTAAACCCAAAATAGCTGGGCAAAGCATAAGAGCTCTAATGCCAACTAGCATTAAAAACCACACTTAACCGAGCATGAAAGAGCCTCCGGGCCTGCCTGATGAGCTCCGGAGCCGTACTCCGAATCTAAGGTTTCTCGCCAATTCTTAATGAATTCAGGGCAAAAAAGGGAATAAAGGAAACAAAGCCGCAGGATTCACTTTATACATATGCTAGAATGGAAGTACTATACACACAGGAAGATCAACAGGGAAAATAACAAAGATCTTAATCTATTACCAAACCGGCATCCTCAACGGCTCCCCAAGGGTTGCACCCAGGCAATTACAAGTCCTCGGACGGCCCTTTCTCAACGACATCTTCTCTCCCCAGGGATCCACCCCCATTCTTAGCACTATTCGAGCTGCCTTCCTACACGCCCCTAACAGTCTTATTTCGGGAATCCGGCCAGGCACGATCCGTAGCCCGAGGTAAAATCGGGCTAGCCCCCTCAAACATCCTCTCAATGCAAGAATCTGTAGCAACTACTACCCTCCCTCCCTCCCCCC
>MU684287.1:10881-32827 GCA_026770625.1 Nicotiana glauca
CTGATTTTCAAAGCCATCTCTGAACTTGTGAAATTTTCAATCTGCTGTTTTAAACTCTCCTGCATTAGGTTCCTAATCAATAACCCGTTTAAAATACATCAGTTCTAACAATTGGATCCGGGTTGCCTAATGTAGACTTTTTATCCAACTCCATGTGTTAAATTAGTCCGTCAGCCGTTTAATTTTAAAGACCAAATCAGTATGTGCAAGTCATGCTAAACTAGTTGCTGTATGGCTTAAGGGGCTTTTATGTGCAGCCTTTGTATGTCTGTTTACTCCCCTTATGTGCTATTTGTTCTGATTGACGCTTTAGCATTTTTACCTTTAAACTCCATATATGCCCTCATCCCATTTCTCCCCTTTTAGGATTATAAGTCCAAATACCCCGGGACTGATAGGTCGGGGCGGGTACTAGCATGCAATAAGTAAAAGAAACCAATCGCGCTTAAATACCTTAACGAGTGGGAAGGGTAGAATATGGAGATGATGATAATGGTGCGCTAATATCTCGTGCGGAAATGACTTGCTGGATATTGCACCCACGTGATCCATATTATATTTAAACCTAGGACCCTCTCCCTTTATTCATATGGTATGATGTTTTTTTAGAAATTTTACGTTTTCTTTCCAAAAAGCATTTACATCTTTTCTCTCTTTCCTTTCAAAACTTTCAACTTATTTGTATTCCCTATGTGCAAACATTATTTGTTTACTCCTACTTTTCTTAAAGTCACAACTAAGCATGGCCGGGAACCACACTAGTGGATCTTGAGGGGTGCTTAACACCTTCCACTCGAGATAATCTCAAGCCCTTACCCGAACTCTGGTTTTCCTTCGAATCCTTTCTTTTCTCTAAAAAGTGTCCTAATGCACTATAATCATTAGGTGGCGACTCTTCAAATTCCATAACCCGGTTCCTCCAAAGGGAACGAGAGTTGTTTTGTCCATAATGTCGTAAACCCGATTCCGCCCCTTTAGGGGGGAGGAGGGGTGAAAAAGGGAGTGTCAACAATTCACAGTGTTTCTTTAAGGAATTTAATTCCCTCCTAGTACCCAAGGTTATGGATTATTTCCTCCCAGGATAGAATGAATTACACACTGGTGTAGCGGTACTTCAAACCTCAGTGTTTCAGCGAACACAAAGTTCGGCAGCAAATCACACTTACGGATGCTTTGTTTGTAGTTAAAAACAATGTAGAATAAAGGAGGACAACTCAGAAGTCGAATGAAAATTCTGAGAGGAAGGAATTCAATGTATAGCCAATTTTAAATTCTTACTGAAGAGGATATCAGATTGCAACTCGTTTTTTCACTGTATATCGAGTGTATACATAGTGTATATCAAATGTATACAAAGTATATATCGAATGTATCTCGAGTGTGTTTTTCGGTGTGTCTCTTTCTCTCCAAGTGCTGCTCTATTTATTGTAGTCATTTGAGACAAATCTGCCCCCTCCATGGTGGAAGAAGCACTAGGCTATCATGGAGGAAGCACTTACATGGTGGAATGAACACTTGCTTGGTAGGAGGAGCACTTGGCCATGGTGGGAGGTGCACTAGGCAGCTTGTTGCTTGTTGGTGCAACACAATACACGGATTGGAGAACATCTGTTGCAAACACGGATTATATTACGTTAATATTCACTATTAACAAATAAATTTGGTTCAAAAAATTAATCAATCGATCGATCATTTGACCAAATCCAAATCCAAATCTCTTTTTTTAAGACTATTTCATCTTAAACAAAAACTTAACATAACTCTCCTTAATTCAAGGTACTGTATATTCCACCCCTCCCACGTTTCTCTCTCCCAAATCCTCACCCTCTTACAATGATTATATCTATGGAAAAGCAGTTTTTTCCATGGTTCATTGTAATAAGAAAAAATTCATTACAATAGTTATTCACTTGATGTTATACATCATTCCCTGAAAATACAAAAAGTTACAGATATTAAGTTAGTCATTGAACATGATCTGTCTGGAGAGAAATCAGAAAATAAAGCTTAAGGGAAGCGGCGACTTCGTTAGCTTCTTATAAAAGAGCATTCTCTTTTCTCTGAACTCAAAAGTTAGGACTTAGGGCCAATCAAATATGTTATTTGACCAAAAAGGTACTTTCTTAGAAAAATTAATACAAATATTCTACGCAAAATTATTAACAAAAAACTAATCTGAAATCAGATCTGTCTCCGAACATTGTTTCTAATTAATTTTATTTTGGTTTTCAAAACTAAGCCAAAAATCAAATCTAAGTACCACAAATTATATCGCTTTAAAATTACTTTAGTAAACAGAAAACAATGCATCTACAATCAGAATACAAATGATCTACAATTCATCTACAAAATATTTACAAACTGGGTATATTGAATTTTAATATCCCAATTCCCATTCGATTGTATTTTAATTGGGATTTTCGACATAATTGCATTTTTGCAGAAGATTTGTAGAAGTTTTAGTCGCTTTTGATTTGTGAAAATAGAAAACAAAGGATCTATAATTAGAATACAAATAATCTATAATTTATCTATAAAATGTCCACAAACTGGGTACATTGAATTTTTATATCTCAATTCTTATTCAATTGTAGCATCATTGTAATTTTTGACATAGTTGCGTTTTTTCAGAAGATTTGTAGAAGTTTTAGCCGTTTTTTATTTGTGAAAACAGAAAATAAAGCATCTACAATCAGAATACAAATAATCTACAATTTATCTACAATTTCTGCAATATGTCTTCTTCTTCTACGAGTTTCAATATGAAACTCAGTTAAAACCAAGTCTAATCTTCACCAAAACCCCTCAAAATTGAGATATAAACTCCAAACCATATTCTCGATTATTTTCAACAACACCAAATCCAAACAAATAATGATTTTTCAAAACCCAAATTTGAATTCAAAGCTTTCAAACTTTTTAATGGCTGTCAATGGTGGAAAATATCTGGAAGAATATTTACTTCCATAATAGTAGCGCGCCTAAATAGGAATATCTGGAAGAATATTTAGTTCCATATTTGTAGCGCGCCTAATTAGGAAGGAATCGGCTCCTAATAATTAGTATTTAATGAATGGTATATATTTTGTAGAATAACTGTGAACATGGTAGGTAAATATGAAACTATGCACATTTTTGGTAATAAGATTTCATATATGGTATAGGACGAAAAAAGTCTCTAAGCAAATTTCTGATGACCCGGCCCGTCGTCACGTGAGTTACCGTCCAGTTTCCCCCATTTTCTGCTTCCTTATGTTTCATTATAGGAATCTTGGGTGAATGATTCGAATTGGATTGGTTTTAGATGGAAATGAGACACTTAGTCTCTTAAAGGAAGGCTTTTTTTGGAAAAGTCGGCCGGATGTTGACTATTGAGTTAGAGGGTTCGAATATGATTTTCGATAATTCGGTTAGCTTCGAGGGATGATTTTTGACTGAGGAGTGTTATCGGAATTGATTTTGGAGGTCCGGTGTAGAACTAGGCTTGAATTGGCGAAGTTAGTATTTTGGCGAATTCCGGTGGATAGGTGAGATTTTGATCCGGGGGTCGGAATGGAATTTCGAGAGTTGCTGATGTAGCTTCTTTAGGTGATTTTGGATGTGTGTACAAAATTTCAGGTCATTCGGAGGTGTTTGATTTTTGATCAAATGCGTAATTTGGAAGTTTTTGAGAAACTTAGGCTTAAAATCGGTGAGAATTTATGATTTTAGCGTTGTTAGATATGTTTTGATGATTGGAGCAAGTTTGAATGGCGTTTTAGGATGTGTTGGTGCTTTTGGTTGAGGTCGCGGGGGCCTCGGGGTGATTTCGGATAGCTAACGGGATGAAATTTAGAGTTGGGAGTTTGCTGTTAATACCTGGTATCTGGTATTTCTGCATCTGCGTAAAAGAACCGTAGATGCGGATGCGCAGGTGCGGAGGATAGATCGCAGGTGCGGTGCTGGGCTTGGATGGAAGAAACCGCAGATGCGGAAGGAAAGTCGCATCTGCGAGTCCGCAGATGCGGTAATTTTGTCGCATGAACGAAAGGGGCTGAGTCAGATGTTTCCGCAGAAGCGGACGGTTATCCGCATATGCGGGGTCCGCAAACACGAAAGTGTGACCGCAGAAGCGGTCTTGGATTTTAAATGAGGATTCGCAGAAGCAGAAAATAACCGCAGAAGCGGTAGTCGCCGATGCAGAAATGGGACCGCAGATGCGAAAATCCCTGTTATCAGAAGGGTTTTTAAGCTTATTTTGTTCCGCGAGCTTAAGTTCATTTCCACCATTTTTAAGCAACCTTGAGAGATATTGGACGAAATTTGAAGGGGATTTTGACTAAGTGCGATTGGGGGTAAGTTCCTTGGCCTAAATACATGAATTAATGGTAGAACTTGCATGGAAATTTGTGGAAATTCATCAAAAGAGGGTAAAGCTAGGGCTTGGAAATTTAGTATTTGAAAGTGGAATTTTAGGGGCCAAATGGACTCCGATTTTTATACATTTGATATGTATAGACTCGAGGCAAGATGAGGAATCCGGTGATATTAATTTTCTAATTTTTCGAGAAATGGGCCTGGGGCTCGGGTTTTGCCAACTTCGTGAATTTCGACATTTTTCGAGTCTTTTCGATTGAGTTGTGTGCCCTTAACCTATTGTAACGTATTCCTTGTGGTTTTGATCAGATTCGACGCTCGAAGAGGTTGATTTTCGAGGCAAAGGCATAGCGAGCTAGGACTTTGGCCAGCTTGAGGTGAGTAATGGTTATAAATGGTGTTCTAAGGGTTTGAAACCCCGGATTTGCATAACGTAGTGCTATGTTAGGGTAAGACACATGCTGCACGATGAGCGTAGGGTCCATTACTTCTGGGAATTAGGACTTGGTCCATTCCGTTTGATGATTCTACTGTATTTCTGACTGGGATTTAATTGATATCATTATAGTCTGGGCTAGTTGCGATATTTGAGGCCTTGTGCCGACCTGTAGAACCCTTAGGGGCAATTGTACATGGTTGACCTCACTTTACTTGTCAAAAACATACACTCAGTCATGTTCTTAACTGTTAAATATAATACCAACCGACTTAGAGATTGATAAATCCGAATGAGAATAACGTGTGGATTGGGAACCCTGTCTTATCTTAGTGTACCCGAGAAGCCAAGTCTATATTGACTGAGAGGGGTTGAGAACCCCATTGTGAGGGTATTTGATACGCTATGTATCGAGCTGAACGCCGCAGCAGTATATATATTTATACGGATCGGGCTGCACGCTGCAGCAATATATTATTGGATCGGGCTGCATGCCGCATCAGTATATTTATATGGATCGGACTGCACGCCGCAGTAGTATAGCGCTTGCGCTGTAGGAGCCCTTCCGGAGTCTGTACACCCCCAGTGAGCGCAGTCGAATATTATTATTGGATCGGGCTGCATGCCGCAGCAGTGTGTGTGTGTGTGTATATATATATATATATATATATATATATATATATATATATATATATATATATATATATATATATATATATATCCACAGCGGTATAGTTATAATTTCGGTTATCATGAGAAGTAAATAGTTGAGTACTAGCTTAAGGTATTTTTATCTGACTTCTTCATTCAATTGCTGTTTAAATGTTCTTACCGCTTTGATATAGAACTGCTTAGTGCTTTTTACGAGATTTCTTTCCATTAGTCATTATTTATTACTATTACTCACTGAGTCGGAGTATCACTTTACTTCCTGCACCGTGTGTGCAGATACGGGTATTCCAGAGGCATAGATTGAGGTATTGCGACTATTCAGATCTCACCGGAGTCATCGAGGTAGCTGCATGACGTTCGCAGACCCGATTTCTCCCTCTATCCTCTTTACTTTCAGCATTTTAGATTATCTTTTGTTTAGGCTGTTCCTCAGACTTGTATTAGAGGCTCTTGACTCGTGACACCAGATCAGTGGGATTTGTAGTGTTATTTTCTTGATTTCTGCACATTATACCTACTGTTACAGATTTATAATCATGTTAATTTGGTATTTAAATACTGTTAATTGGTAATAAACTCTAAATGAGGGATTGAGAGTGTTGAATTGGTCGGGCTTGCCTAGCACTATGTTGGGCGCCATTACGATCGGGGTTGGGATCGTGACAAGTTGGTATCAGAGCCAAGGTTACTAGGTCTCGCGAGTCATGAGCCAGTTTAGTAGAGTTTCGCGGATCGGTACGGAGACGTCTGTACTTATCCTCGGGAGGCTGTAGAACCTGTTGAGAAAATTTCACATTCTTGAAATTCTATCGTGCGAACTTGTTGATACGAGCACTAAACTTCTCTTTATTCTATTCTCTCACATATGGTAAGGACACGAGCTACCGGACGTGACAGACGACCACCAGTACCACCTACTGAGGCTACTAGAGGTCGTGGACATGGTCGTGGTCGTGTTCGTGGTAGAGGCAGAGCAGCAAGGGCAGCACCTGTGGATCCTTTAGTTGCCCCAGCTTAGGACCAGGCTCCAGCAGTACCAGTTCAGGCACCGGCTATGACCATTGTGATTCCGGGTCTCCAGGAGACATTGGCCCAGATATTGACAGTTTGTACGGGCCTGGCTCAGGTGGTTTCAGCCACCACAGCAATAACAACTACTTCACGGACCGGGGGAGGCAATCAGACCCCCCCTGCTCGCACATCTGAGCAGGTAGTGCAGGGATTACAGACTCCAGAGGCACCTCCAGCTCAGCCAGTGGTACCAGTTCAGGAGTACAGGGTTCTAGTCATGCTCGAGGATGCGCAACGTCGCCTCGAGAGGTTTGGTGGACTCCAGCCTCCAACCTTTAGTGGAGCTGAGGGCGAGGATGCCCAGGGTTTTCTCAACAAATATCAGCGGATGCTCCGTACAACGGGGGTTCTTGAGTCCAGCGGTGTGGCTTTTACTACATTTTAGTTTACTGGAGCTGCCTTCACCTGGTGGGAGGCGTATGAGCGGCGTAGGCCGGTTAGTGCAGCACCTTTGACTTGGCAGGAGTTCTCCACTCTCTTCTTGGAGAAATATGTACCGCAGTCCCGCAGAGAGGAGCTGCGCAGACAGTTTGAGGGGGTATGGTAGGGAGAGATGACAGTGACCCAGTATGAGATGAGATTTTCTGAGTTGTCTCGGCATGCAGTTTGGTGGGTTCCGACGGACCGTGAGCGTATCCAGAGGTTTGTTGATGGTTTCCACTACCCTCTTCGTATTCTTATAACTAGAGAGAATGTTGGGTGCTTCATTTGATGAGGTGGTGGATATAGCTCGAGATATTGAGTCAGTTCGCCGCCAGGATCGAGATGAGAGGGAGGCCAAGAGGCCTCGAGGTTCTAGTAGTCACATTGGCGCTCCTTCGAGGGGCCAGTTCCAGCAGGTTCGGGGTCGTTCTTTTAGGCCCACTCAGTCATCTCGACCCAAGTATCGAGGAGGATCTTCAGGTCGGTGTTATCAGAGTTCTCAACAGAGTTAGCCATCTCTCAGCGCTCTTCTAGAACAGAGTTCGTCTCGTGCTCCACCTGCTCAGGGTTCTTCTAGGCCAAGTGCATCAGCTAGCCACTCTGGCGCGAGGGGTTCCCTTCAGTCCCAGTTCCCAGCACCCGGTAGCTGCTATGAGTGTGAAGAGTTCGGGCATATGCGGAGGGAGTGCCCTCGTCGTGCTGCTAGCTCATCTCAGTAGAGGTATCAACCCTCATCTTTTGGTCCAGTTTCTTCAGCACCTGCCCCGCCAGATAGGGGTGAGGGTCTAGCAGCCAGGGGTCGCCCCAGAGGGGAAAGCCGATCGGCCGGTGGTCAGGCTCGCTTTTATGCTCTTCAGGGCAGGACAGGTGCTATTGCCTCGGATGCTGTTATCACAGGTATTATTTCAGTCTGCCACAGGGATGCCTTAGTCTTATTTGATCCCGATTCCACCTATTCCTATGTGTCTTCATATTTTGCTCATCATTTAGGTACGACCCAAGGGTGTATTGCTTTACCTGTTCATGTATCTACCCCAGTGGGTGATACTATTATTGTAGACCATGTATATCGGTCGTGTTTGGTGACTATTGGGGGTCTGGAGACCCGAGTTGATCTATTGCTATTGAGCATGGTGGATTTTGATGTTATTTTGGGCATGGACTGGTTATCTCCATGTCATGCTATTTTGGACTGTCATGCTAAGACAGTCACTTTGGCTATACCGGGTGTCCGAGGATCGAGTGGCGTGGCGTGGCGTGGCGTGACTGATTATGTTCCTAGCAGGGTGATTTCTTTCCTAAAGGCCCAGTGTATGGTTGGGAAAGGTTGTCTTTCATATTTGGCTTTTGTGAGGGTTGTTGGAGCCGAGACTCCTAGTATTGATTCTGTCCCGGTTGTGAGGGAGTTTCCAGATGTGTTTCCTGCAGACCTGTCGGGCATGCCGCCGGACAGGGACATCGATTTTGGTATTGATCTGGTGCTGGGCACTCAGCCCAATTCCTTTCCGCAACATCGTATGGCACCAGTGGAGTTGAAAGAATTAAAGGATCAGCTTCGGGAACTCCTAGATAAAGGGGTTCATTCGACCTAGTATGTCACCGTGGGGTGCGCCGATCCTATTTATGAAGAAGAAGGATGGAACCATGAGAATGTACATTGACTACAGGCAATTGAACAAAGTAACAGTGAAGAACAAGTATCCCCTACCTCATATTGATGATTTATTTGACCCGCTTCAGGGGGCGAGGATATTCTCCAAGATTGATCTCCGTTCAGGCTACCACCAGTTGAAGATCAGGGATTCAGATATTATGAAGACTGCTTTCAGGACAAGATATGGGCACTATGAGTTTCTTGTTATGTCCTTTGGGCTGACCTATGTCCCAGCAGCGTTCATGCACTTGATGTAGAATGTATTTTGGCCGTATCTGGATTCATTTGTAATTGTTTTTATTGATGATATTCTGGTGTACTCGCGTAGCTAAGAGGAGCACGCACATCATTTGCGAGTTGTATTACAGAGATTGAGGGAGGAGAAGATTTATGCAAAGTTCTCCAAGTGCGAGTTTTGGCTCAGCTCAGTGGCTTTCTTGGGGCACGTGGTGTCCGACGAGGGTATTCAGGTCGACCCAAAGAAGACAGAGGCAGTGCAGAGTTGGCCTAGACCGACCTCAGCCACATAGATTCGTAGTTTCCTTGGGTTGGCAGGTTATTATCGCCGATTTGTTCAGGGATTTTCCTCTATTGCATCGCCCTTGACCAAGTTGACTCAGAAGGGTGCTACATTTGTATGGCCGGACAAGTGCGAGGAAAGCTTCAGAAGCTCAAGTCAGATTTAACCACGGCTCCAGTGTTGGTTTTGCCATCAGCTTCAGGTTCTTACACTGTATATTGTGATGCTTCGAGAGTTTGGATTGGATGTGTGTTGATGCAGGAGGGTAGAGTTATTGCATATGCTTCTCGTCAGTTGAAGCCCCACGAGAAGAACTACCCTATACATGATTTGGAGTTGGCTGCTATAGTTCATGCTCTAAAGATTTGGAGGCACTACCTGTATGGCGTATCTTGCGACGTATTCACCGACCATCGCAGTCTTCAACATCTATTCAAGCAAAAGGATCTTAATTTGAGGCAGCGGAGGTGGCTAGAGTTACTCAAGGATTATGATATTAACATTCTATATCACCCAGGAAAGGCCAATGTAGTGGCTGATGCTTTTGAGCCGGAAGACAGTTAGTATGGGGAGTTTGGCGTATATTCCAGTTGGGGAGAGGCCCTTTGCAGTTGATGTCCAGGCTTTGGCCAATCGGATGGTGAGGTTAGATATTTCAGAGCCTAGTCAGGTGTTGGCTTGTGTTGTTTCTCGATCTTCCTTATATGATCGCATCAGAGAGTGCCAGTATGATGATCCACATTTGCTTGTCCTTAAGTACAGGGTTCAGCATGATGATGCCAGGGATATGACCATTGACGGTGATGGCGTGTAGAGGATGTAGGGCTGATTTGCGTGCCCAATATGGATGGGCTTTGGGAGTTGATATTGGAGGATGCCCACAGCTCGCGGTATTCCATCTATCCAGGTGCCGCGAAGATGTATCAGAATTTGAGGCAGCACTATTGGTGGAGAAGGATGAAGAAGGATATTGTAGGATTTGTGGCTCGGTGTCTCAACTATCAGTAGGTAAAGTACGAGCATCAGAGGTCGGGTGGTGTACTTCATCGGATGATTATTCCCGAGTAAAAGTGGGAGAGGATTACTATGGATTTTGTGAGTGGTCTCCCTCGGACTTTAAAGAAGTTCGATTCGATTTGGGTGATTGTGGATGGGCTGACCAAGTCCGCGCACTTTATTCCTGTATGCACTACCTATTCTTCAGAGCAGCTGGCAGGGATTTTTATCCGAGAGATTGTCCGATTGCATAGGGTTCCAGTGTCTATTATCTCAGATAGGGGTACTCAGTTCACTTCTTAGTTCTGGAGAGTTTTTTAATGGGAGTTGGGTACGCAGGTAGAGTTGAGCATAGTATTTCATCCTCAGACGGAATGACAGTCCGAGCGTACTATTCAGATATTGGAGGATATGTTGTGTGCCTGTGTTATTGATTTTGGAGGTTCTTGGGATGGGTTTTTTCCGCTTGCCGAGTTTGCCTACAACAACAGTAATCAGTCGAGCATTCAGATGGCTCCGTATGAGGCGTTGTATGGGAGGCGGTGTAGGTCTCCTATTGGATGTCTCAAGCCCGGCGAGGCTAGGTTATTGAGGACTGAGATGGTTCAGGATGCCTTAGAGAAGGTGAAGCTGATTTAGGAGAGGCTTCGTACAGCACAGTCGCGTCAGAAGAGTTATGCGGATCGGAAGGTTCGGAATGTGTCATATATGGTGGGTGAGAAGGTCTTGCTGAAGGTTTCACCCATGAAGGGTGTTATGCGGTTTGGAAAGAAAGGGAAGCTGAGTCCGTGGTTCATTGGACCTTTTAAAGTACTTAGGAGGATTGGGGAGGTGGTTTATGAGCTTGCCTTGCCACCCAGCTTGTCGGCGTGCACCCCGTGTTTCATGTATCTATGCTCCGAAAGTATGTTGGGGACCCGTCTCATGTATTGGATTTCAGCACCGTTCAGTTGGATAATGATTTGACCTATGATGTGGAGCTAGTGGCTATTTTGGGTCGTCAGGTTCGAAAGCTAAGATCAAAGGACATAGATTCGGTAAAGGTGCAGTGGAGAGGTCAACCCATGGATGAGGCTACTTGGTAGACCGAACGGGAGATGCGGAGCAGATATCCTCACCTGTTTGAGGTTCCAGGTATGTTTCTTGACCCGCTCGAGGACGAGCGTTTGTTTTAGTTGGGGAGGATGTGACGACCCGACCCGTCGTCACGTGAGTTACCGCCCCGTTTTCCCCATTTTCTGCTTCCTTATGTTTCATTATAGGAATCTTGGGTGAATGAGTCAGATTGGATTAGTTTTAGATGGAAATGAGACACTTAGTCTCTTAAAGGAAGACTTATTTTGGAAAAGTCAACCGGAGTTGACTATTGAGTTAGAGGGTTCGAAAGTGATTTCCAATGATTCGATTAGCTTCGAGGGATGATTTGTGACTTAGGAGTGTTATCGGAATTGATTTTGGAGGTCCGATGTAGAATTAGGCTTGAATTGGCGAAGTTAGTATTTTGGCGAATTCCGGTTGGTAGGTGAGATTTCGATCCGGGGTTCGGAATGGATTTCTGAGAGTTGTTGTAGCTTCGTTAGGTGATTTTGGTTGTGTGTGCAAAATTTCAGGTCATTCAGAGGGGTTTTGGTCGGGTTTTTGATCAAATGCATAATTCGGAAGTTTTTTTAGAAAATTAGGCTTGAAATCGGTGAGAATTTATTATTGTAGCATTGTTAAATGTGTTTTGATGATTGGAGAAAGTTTGAATGAGATTTTAGGATGTGTTGGTGTTTTTGGTTGGGTCTCGGGGGCCTCGGGGTGATTTCGGATGGCTAACGGGATGAAATTTAGAGTTGGGAGATTGCTGTTAATACATGGTATCTGGTATTTCCGCATCTGCGGAAAGGAACCGTAGATGCGGATGCGCAGGTGTGGAGGATAGATCACAGGTGCGGTGTTGGGATTGGATGGAAGAAACCGTAGATGCGGAAGGGAAGCCGCATCTGCGAGTCCGCAGATGCGGTAATTTTGTCGCAGGAGCGAAAGGGGCTAAGTCAGGTGTTTCCGCAGAAGCGGACGGTTAATCCGCATATGCGGGGTCCACAAATGCAGAAGGGTGACCGCAGAAGAGGTCTTGGCTTTTAAATGAGGATCCGCAGAAGCAAAAAATAACCACAGAAACAGTAGTCGCTGATGCGGAAATGGGACCGCAGATGCGAAAATCCCTGTTATCAGAAGGGTTTTTAAGCTTATTTTGTTCCGCGAGCTTAAGTCAATTTCCACCATTTTTAAGCAACCTTTAGAGCTATTGGATGAAATTTGAAGGGGATTTCGACTAAGTGCGATTGGGGGTAAGTTCCTTGACCTAAATACATGAATTAATGATAGAAATTACATGGAAATTTTTGGAAATTCATCAAAAGAGGGTAAAGCTAGGGCTTGTAAATTTAGTATTTCAAAGTGGAATTTGAAGGGCCAAATGGAATCCGATTTTGGTAAATTTGATATGTATAGACTCGTGGCGAGATGAGGAATCTGGTGATATTAATTTTCTGATTTTTTGAGAAGTGAGCCCGGGCTCGGGTTTTGCCAACTTTGTGAATTTTGACATTTTTTGAGTCTTTTCGATTGGGTTGTGTTCCATTAGCCTATTGTAACATATTCCTTGTGGTTTTGATCAGATTCGATGCTTGAGGAGGTTGATTTGCGAGGAAAGAGCATAGCGAGCTAGGACTTTGGCTGGCTTGAGATGAGTAATGGTTATAAATGATGTTCTGAGGGTTTGAAACCCCAGATTTGCACAACGTGGTGCTATGTTGGGTGAGATACACGCTGCATGATGAGCGTGGGGTCCATTACTATTGGAAATTAGGACTTGGTCCATCCCGTTTGATGAATCTAGTGTATTCCTGACTGGGATTTAATTGATATCATTATAGTCTGGGCTAGTTGCCATGTTTGGGGCCTTGTGCCGAACTATAGAACCCTTAGGGGCAATTGTACGTGATTGACCTCACTTTACTTGTCAAAATTATACCCTCAGTTATGTTCTTAACTGTTAAATATAATACGAATCGGCTTAGAGATCGATAAATCCGAATGAGAATAATGTGTGGGTTGGGAACCCTGTCTTATCCTAGTTTGCCCGAGAGGGCAAGTCTATATTGACTGAGAGGGGTTGAGAACCCGATTGTGAGGGTATTTGATACGCTATGGATCGAGCTGCACGCCGCAGCAGTATATATATTTATACGGATCGGACTGCACGCTGCAGCAGTATATTTATATGTATCGGACTGCACGCCGCAGTAGTATAGCGCTTGGGCTGTAGGAGCCCCTTCGGAGTCTGCACACCCCCAGTGAGCGCAGTCGAATATTATTATTGGATCAGAATGCACGCCGCAGCAGTATATCTATATCTATATCTACATCTATATATATATATATATATATATATATATATATATATATATATATATATATATATGTGTGTGTGTGTGTGTGTGTGTGTGGATCGGGCTGCACACCGCAGCAGTATACTATATGGATCGGGCTGCACGCCGCAACGGTATAGTTATGATTTCGATTATCGTGAGAAATAAATGAGTTGAGTACTAGCTTAAGGGATTTTTACCTGACTTCTTTATTCAATTGTTGTTTAAATGTTTTTACTGCTCTGATATAGAACTGCTTAGTGCTTTTTACGAGATTTCTTTCCGTTAGTCATTATTTATTACTATTACTCACTGAGTTAGAGTATTACTTTACTCCCTGCACCGTGTGTACAGATACGAGTATTCCGGAGGCATAGATTGAGCTATTGCGGCTATTCAGATCTCACCGGAGTCATCGAGGTAGCTGCATGGCGTTCGCAGACTCGATTTCTCCCTCTATCCTCTTTACTTTTAACATTTTAGATTATCTTTTGTTTAGGCTGTTCCTCAGACTTGTATTAGAGGCTCTTGACTCGTGACACAAGATCGATGGGATTTGTAGTGTTATTTTCTTGATTTTCGCACATTTTACCTACTGTTACAGATTTATAATCATGTTAATTTGGTGTTTAAATACTGTTAATTGGTAATGAACTCTAAATGAGGGATTGAGAGTGTTGAATTGGTCGGGTTTTCCTAGCACTGTGTTGGGCGCCATCACAACCGGGGTTGGGGTCGTGACAAAATTGGTAAGAGAATTCTCTAGTGGGCTATCCAATATTTTAGTTGTAGTATTAAGGCCCCATTTGGCCATGAGTTTTGCGAAAATAAATTTGGGATTTATTTTTAAAAATCATGTTTAGCCATAAATTTGCCCACATTTTGGCCAATCTGAAATCCCACAATCAGCTATTGAGCTGATTTTGGGCCAAATTCCCAAAACTTAGGAATTATATACATGTTTTTTCAAAATAAAGTTGGAAAATATATTTTGAAAATGTATGTCCAAACACATTTTTATCTTCAAACCAAACTTCACCCAAATCAGATTTTTCAAAATAAATTTGGGACCTATGGCCAAATGCTAGCTAAGTTTGGGTGAAATTCAAAATTAGCAATTTACAAGTGGTAATTGAAAAATAGTCACAATTTCAAAATTCATCGAATTTAGCCACTTTTTATGTAAGATAAATTTGAACGAAAACACTATTCAAAATCCGAAAAATATGCTAGCATAATATACTGGAGTTCCAGTATAATATACTAGACTTCAAGCATAATATATCAGAATTCCAGCATAATATACTGGTATAGCATAATATGCTGGAAGTTCATACTATATAGGTGTTTAACGGGCGGGCTAAGACGTCTTGTACACAAATAAAATCAGCCCGTACGGTTATCATTCTGGGCTATTAGCGGGTTGTGTTTTTGCGGGTTTCATTGGGCCCGTACAGGTTCAAGCTTAAACGGGCCGGACGAGGCTGTGCTAATTTTTTTGTAAATTAAATTTTGTTAGCAACAATACACAAATTAGAAAAATTAAAATTTAACCCATTAACGGGCTGAAACGGGCTGCAGCCCATTAACGGGTTAGCGGTCTTAGCGGGTTCCGGTGCACCGGTATCCAAAACGTATTCGTCTAAAACCCGCTCCCTGTCCAACCTGTCCCAACCCACCCTATATGCTACAGTAGCGGGCTGAACCGGATTGATCCGGGTTGAAGTGGGCTAAAAACGGGCCACCCCGGCCCGATTAACAGGTATAGTTCATATACATGTGCTCCAATCTCTAATATATTATGCTAGAACTTTCCGTGTGTCGGCCTTTCAGCATAATATGCTGGAAATTCATACACAAGTGCTCCAATCTCTAATATATTATGCTGGAACTTTCTGTGTGACAGAGTTCCAGCATAATATGCTAGAAGTTCATACACAAAGAGACCAATCTCCAGTATATTATGCTGGAACTTTCCGTTGCAGCAAAATAGTGGCAATTTTTTAATGATTTTGCAAACGCTGGCTATTTTTTAATTACCAGTCCGAAAATTAGCTAGCCCGTGCTATTTTCACATTAAATTTGGGATTGTTCTTGATGGGTAATATGGTCCGGTATGCATACTTTGTAGGCTATTTTCTATTGGGCTTGCAACAATCAGATTTGAGTAACCCCACACATGGTAGTGCAATATTTCACTCAATAATCAATCTTATGTTTGAGGCCAAATGAAACATCACTTGGAAATGGAGGTACAATCGAGATCGACTAGAGCTCACATGAAGATATTTTTTAGGCACATACATGAAGATTGTTATTATCGCGTCCTCAAGGAATTAAGCTCACTACTTACTGGTTAAAGGCACCTCTTGTTCGAAACTCCACATAAGGGGCAAGAACCACTCCATCGTATTAACTCCTTTTGTATTCTAGCCACAAACACAACGTTTATGGCTGATTAATATTGCCCTTTACCATTTAGCTATTGACTATTGTGGCATTACGAGTATGGACTTGGATGTCGTTTGTTATTTCATCTGCTGCTTTTGAGGTCCGAGTGAAAGCACGGATTCACAATCAAGTAAATAATTTATATTTAAAGTGAAATGTGAAATTCAGGAACTAGATGAAAGTATTATGCTTGAATCAAATGGGTGTTACAATTGACATTGGAGTGTCAAGGGTATATCATCATCCCTCCCCGAGACCCTACGTAAATCCAGAATGCATTAATGCAACAGTCAGCCTTTTTTTTTCTAAGCACGGAGGAATTAGAGCATACTATTGACATGCCTTTCTGTAACGAAAATTATAAAGGAAAACCTCGTTAATCGCTAATAAGTAGACAGACATCTTAAAGCCTCTTTGGACAAGTGTTTTAGGCCTTCTAGAAGGTTAAGATTAGTAGCAAAAGAAGACTAAAAAGTGGCAAATGTTCAGCCACGTTTTGCCATGCAAAAGCCAAGTTTCATACAACTTCAATTATAAAAAGGCTCTCACTTGACAAGGAAGAATCATCAGCAAAAACAGGCATCATTTCTCTCCTTTCCTTTCACTCCTTCCTTCTTCTTTTGTTGTCCAATATTAAATATTGGTTATTTTCTTTCTTATTTAATTTTCCTACTTGCTAGCTGGGTTTGTAATATTTAATTTTGCTGATTCCTGTATCCTCTAAACAAAATAGAGGTAAGCTTGTTTGATCCTTGAGAAACATTTCACATTGCTAAAATAGTTTTTTAGGACAGTTCCTAGCATGACTCAAGTCAGTCCGTGTATCCGTTCACAAATAATTTTATTGAAGTATTATTATCGTTATTTTTCGGTGTCATTTCCCTACAATAAGAAACTATGGCAAGTAATACTACTTCGGAAATTTTTGATGGTGCTATTAATTTTAGTGTTATCTCTACTGCTACTGTTCCAGCAGTCCTGCCAGATATCCACGGTGTTGCAAATACGTTATTGCATCCACAACTTTGGCAAATACTAATGTCCAAACATAGGTATGTGAACGGACATGGTTACATATCCAATGCTAATATTAAAACTTTCAAGAAAAATGCACCTCAATGCAATAATAGAGTTGGGATAAATGATAATCTCGCTAAGTCAAAATTAAATTTGATTAAAACGGATAATATAATTATGGCAGTCATTTCCCAAATAAATAATGTGGCCAGTGTGAGAGATTGGGTGATAGACTCTGGTGCTACTAGGCACATTTGTGCAAATAAAAATAAATTTTTGTCTTACACCCAAGTTGAGGAAGGAGAAGAATTTATTTATCTTGGTGACTCAAGAACAACTCGTGTTCTTGGGAAAGGAAATATTTTTCTCAAACTCACATCTGGTAAAACTCTAGCGTTGAGTAATGTATTGCATGTTCCTAATATCCAAACCAATTCGGTTTCTGTGGGGTTATGAGGAAAAGTTGGAGTGAAGGTTTCATTTGAAAATAATGAGGTCGTATTAACCAAAAATAATATTTTTGTGGGCAATAGATATTGTAACTATTGTTTATTTGTGTTAAATATTTCTGTTACTAGCAATAAAAATGCATCTTCTTCTGCTTACATGGTTGAGTCTATTTCTTTGTGGCATGCTAGAATAGGACATGTTAATGTCGCGTATATAAAGAAAATGCAATCGCTAGGATTAATATCTGATTTAGACACAAATAATATTAACAGGTGTGAAATATGTGCCGAAGTTAAAAGTACTAGAAAGACTTGTTTTTTGTAAATAGAGATACTGAATTATTATTTTTAATTCACACTAATTTAGGCGATTTAAAGCAGACTATGACTAGAGGTGGTAAAAGATATTATGTGACTTTTATTGATGATTTTTCTAAATATACTAAGTTGTATTTGCTTAGAAATAAAGATGATGCATTTAATGCTTTTATTTCTTATAAAACCGAGGTTGAAAATCAACTTAGTAGAAAAATCAAAAGAATTAGATCTGATAGAGGTGGAGAATATTTGTGTTTAAATGATTTTTGTAAAAAGAATAGAATAATTCATGAAGTAACTCTGCCTTATTCTCCTGAGTCAAATGGAGTAGTTGAAAGGAAAAATAGAACATTGAAAGAGATGATGAACTCTATGTTAGTCAGTTCTAATGCTCCTGATAATTTGTGGGATGAAGCTATTCTATCTGCATATCATTTACAAAATAAAATATCACATAGAAGAAGAGGCAAAATTTCTTATGAATTGTGGAAGGCTTATAAACCTAATTTAAAATATTTAAAAGTGTGGGGGTGCCTTGCTAAAGTTCTTTTGTTTGAACCTAAAAAGAGAAAAAAGGTTTTAAAACTGCTGATTGCATGCTAATTGGATATGCAGAACATAGTGTTGCATATAGATTTCTTGTTTTAAAAAGTGATGTGCTTGATTGCAATACTATAATTGAGATAAAGAATGCTGAGTTCTTTGAATATATTTATCCATTATCAGATAAAATTTCTCATAAATCTGTTGAAACAAATAATAAAATTACCTCTAATGAGGAACCGAGAAGGAGCAAAAGGCCTAGGAAAGAATAGTTTTCTTATGGAAATGATTTTCAAACTTTTCTTGTCGATAATGAACCATCAAATTATTTTGAAGTTATATATTCTTCAGACGGTAAATATTGAAAAGAGGCAATAAAAGTCGAAATTGATTCCATCATGAAAAATAATACATGGATTTTAACTGACTTACCTCCTGGTGCAAAACCTATTGGTTGTAAATGGATTTTCAAAAAGAAATTTAATCCTGATGGATCTTTAGATAAATATAAAGCTCGGTTAGTAGCAAAAGGATTTCTCAAAAATAAAATATATATTATTTTGATACATTTGCACCAGTGATTAGAATTTCTTCTATTGGAGTTTTAGTTGATTTAGCTTCAATCCGTAAGCTTTTTATCCACCAAATGAATGTCAAAACTGCTTTTTTGAATGGTGTTTTAGAAGAAGAAATTTATATGGTTCAACATAAAGGCTATGTCATTCTTGGACAAGAAAATAAATTTTATAAATTAATTAAATCTCTTTATGGCCTTTAACAAGCTCCTAAGCAATGGTATGAGAAATTTGAAAAAATCTTACTGAGAGACGGTTTTTCTTCAGTTGAGGTGGATAAATGTGCTTATACTAAAGTGGTAGACAATGATTATGTGATAATATATCTATATGTTGATGACATACTTATATTTGGTACAAATTTAAATATCGTGCAAACTACAAAGTTATTCCTGTCTGCTAATTTTGATATGAAAGATCTTGGTGAAGTAAATACAATATTGGGAGTTAAAGTTATAAGGTGTGAAGATGGCATAATGTTGTCACAAGAACATTATGTTGAGAGACTTCTTAAGAAGTTTGAATATTTTAATGTCACATCTGTGAGCACTCCTTTTGATGCTAACTCTCAATTGAAAAAGAATAATGGTGACCGAGTTGCTCAGTCTAAATATGCTTAGATTATTGGGAGTCTGATGCATTTAATGAATTTTACAAGGCCTGATATAGCCAATGCAGTGTGTAGACTGAATAGATATACGTATAATCCGAACAGAGAGTATTGATATGCATTAGATAGACTAATGAAATATTTGAGAGGAACCATGAATTATGGCATCCTATATAGTGGATTTCCTTCTATTTTAGAAGGGTACAGTGATGCAAACTGGATCTCTAATTCATATGAGACAAAATCCACTAGTGGTTATGTACACCCTTGGTGGTGGTGCAATATCATGGAAATCAGCTAAACAGACGATCATTGCTAGATCGATTTTGGAATCAGAGTTTGTAGCTCTGGAGTTAGCTGGTTCTGAGGCTGAGTGGCTAAGAAACTTCTTAGCTAATATCCCTTTAATAAAGGACGTATTGCCTCTTGTGTCTATACACTGTGATTGCCAAGCGACAATAGCTATAGCAAAGAATAAATCTTATAATTGTAAAAGTAGACACATGAAATTGAGACATGATATCATAAAGCAGCTGCTAGGAGATGGAATAATTTCCATTGATTATGTGAAGTCAGAAGTTAATTTGGCCGATCCTCTGACTAAACCCGCAGGAAAAAAATTATTTCTTTAAGCCTCAAAAGAGATGGGATTAAGGCCGGCATATTGCCAATAGAGATGGTAACCCAACCTATGTGATTGGAGATCGCATGAAGTAGGTTCATATGGGTAATAATAAGTCGATATTGGCACTAATGCACTAAAAGAAAATGCTTGACTGCTACTAATTGAGAAGCTGAATTATAACTCTTAATGAAATTCATAGTCTTTATGGATGGTGTATTTAAAAGCAGTATACACTTGATGAATTCACCTATATGAGAGTGGAGTGGGCCGCTCCTATGAGATTTTGACCTAGTCTCTCGAGCTCTCATGAATAATCAGGCACGCGCATGGCTTATTAGGCGCAAAATCGCGTTGAACAGCAAAACTACCGGGAGTCAAAATATGATTGATAAAATTTCTGACTTACAATAAGAATTATTGGTTTATAAAAATATTATATTTCACCAGTAATTCCGTGAGTTAAATTTTATTATTCTAAATTTGGTTCATAGTCCAAAAGACACCAAGCCTATTGCATTTGGACCATGCAAATCCAGCAAGTTATTAATTCTTCCATTCCTTTATCCTTTTCCTATAAATTTTTGAAAATATGTGGGGATTGTGGGAGTATTCTAAATTTTTTTAAATAACCATGTGGCCTTTTGCATGAAAATATATGGCCAAATGGCAAAGCCATAAACAAGTGGTAGAGGAGACATAACACTTGTTTCTTTGCATGGAATGTTTTTGACAAGCAGATGAACACTTGTCATCTTCTTACACAATTCTACAACTATAAATACTTTTCTCTCTCATGATTATTAATGATTAGTAATCATCACTACAAAGCTTCTCTTTTTCAATTACGTGTAGCCTTTTGTGTGTTCCAATTTTTTTTATAACCTGTGTTTATTTCCTCATTCCAAACTTGCTAGATTTATTATTTAATTTTACTAATTCCTGTATCCTTTAAATAAAATAGAGGTAGGCTTATTTAATCCTAGAGAAACATTTCACATTGCTGAAATAGTTTCTTAGGACAATGCCTAGCACGACTCAAGTCAGTCCATATATCCGTTCACAAATAATTTTATTACAGTATTATTATCGTTATTTTTCGGTCTACACCACCGTGGTCAAGGAGAAGGATCAAATGAACGAGCTTGAAATGGCGATATTGATGATTCAGAACGTTCCACTACTTGTAGCCAGAACTTTGCATGTGCAAGCGTTATATGGAACTTTCACCTAATAGCATGCGGATTTGATAAGTCAATCCCAGGAGGCAAGAACACTGTTCCAAACTATTACAGTATACTAGATCATCTAGCTGGGGCTTCTTCACTATTCTGAACTTTGGAAGCTTGTGAGCTGAAAGAGCTAAAGATATCGTAACCCGTCAGATGAACCACCATTAAAACAGGAAAGAAAATGTTACGATCCCAACCCCGGTCGTGATGGCGCCCAACACAACTGCTAGGCAAGCCTGACCATTTACACTCTCAACCCGAGCATGAAGCTCAAAACCAGTTATTTGAATATCATTAATCAACAATAACGCTAAAAGTTTTAATTGATATATATATAGAAACCAAACTGAATATCAGGCTAACACCGAATACACTCCCAAAGGCCTGGGGGTCATGAGTCTAGAGCCTCTAACAATACAGTGTGACAAGACTCCAAATAATACAATGTCTCAAAACTGCGGAAAGATAATAAAAGGGATAAGGGAGGAGTCGGGTCCTGCGGACGTCAAACAGCTACCTCGACGACTCCAAATAAACTCTGAAAATCAGCAAAAACTCAGCTAAACTCCCAGGGTACCTGAATCT
>MU684301.1:0-11660 GCA_026770625.1 Nicotiana glauca
GAGCTTAATACTTGGATTTTATTTGCAACGTCCGCAGAATCCTATTTAGAGGATATACATTGGGCGTGATCAGGTATCCAATGCAGAGTAGGACTGAGTAGTGATGCCGGCAACGGAGATGAGAACGAGATTGGGACTTCCGGCGAAACTACGGCGAACAGTTTGTACTAGAGGTTTTTGGGTAGTTTTCAGCTGCTATTTAATGGCTACTTGGATGACATTTTGGTGGTGTTTAGCTGAGTATGAGGGGCTGAAAATTGGTGGATTTGAGGTGTGTTTGGGGGATGTTTTAGGGACTGTTTTGATGGAAGGTGATTGAGCTCATTCGATCTTCTACATGGGGAAAGATTGTGAAAGGATAATGCTTACTTCAATGGAGGAAAAGAGGCCAGAGAGAAGTAAAAAATTCCAGCAAGGGGACTTTTCTTCTCCTCTCTCTTTTTCCTACTTTCCGTTCCTCACTCTTTCGTTCACTCTCTGTCTGTTTCTACGTTTTTCCCCTTTCGTCTGTTTTTCTTTAGCGTATGAGTGAAATATGTGAAAATAATGGAAATATCTAGTGAAATTAAAGTGCACGGTGTGTGCAATTTTTGAGACAAAGTGACGTGAGGGTTGATTCTGAATCAAGACTAAGGGGAAGGTATGTATAACAGGAGTTTGTATTTTGGATAAAAAAGAATCTTTTCATGTGCCCATCACCTAATCCATATTCCTTTATTTTCCTTGTTGATTTCTTTTAGAGGGTAATAAATTAAATACTACTACAATTAAATTAAAGTTGCAAGATAAAGATATTAATTACCTAATATTTATTTGTTGAAAGCTTGAAAATTAAACTAGCCTAGTTGATAATATATATATATATATTTGGAAACTTTTGTATCTTTTGTAACTACAAAATAAAACTATTATCTAAAAGCATGAATATGCTTGTTCATTTTTAATTTTCCATAAATAAAACCTATAATAGGGTGAAACAAAAGTTAAAATATCAAGATTAAATTTAATAGATATTTAAAAGCTAAAAATAATAAAAAGAACTAAATATAGTCAAAAATTAGGTGCTCATAGTATATAACGTAAAATTTTCCGACGAAGCGGTGTCGCGTGATACCACTTCGTCCAACATATGTCCGCCTCTGATCTTATCAATGGTATAAAATCACAGATACTAGCAAATTTCTATTGAAGAAAATAAAACAATAATTGTGTCTTATATTTTGTTTACTGATCTCCAGTAAAAGAAGTCATACAATTAAAAGAATATTTGTAACGTGTAATCAAATCGATCTCCCAGTCTCTAGGAGGATCGTTGGCAGGAATATTGATTTTCATATTGAAGTTGCCAAATTAAGAGGGAAATTTCACTATTTCTTTTGATGATGATAAACTTAATGAAAAAATAGATGCGCTAGAATCCGGTGGAAGTGATCATATTTACTTGAAATCAACAGCAATATAAGTAATTAAATGTGTATTAGGCCAATAAATAAAAGCAAATAATATTTCACATCTTTCAAATGCTACTAGGGGAAGCGTCTCTAGTCTTAATTGGAATTGATGTAAACATAGTAGGAAATGGTCCCTGCTTGTCACTTGCACAACAACAACGACTCCTGCTATCAGTGACTAGAGAGGAAATCTTGCAAGCTGTTCAAGAGTTACCTATGGACAAAGCGCCTGACATATATGGGGATTCGGCTGAATTCTTTGAAGGAATTTTGGCCGAGCAGAGAACGATTTAGAATTTGAACCTTATGGGTTGCCGCATTGAGAAAAAAGTTATACTTTCGACAAGTAAGATACTTTTTCAATGTTGGTTGGTCAATTTTTAAAAGAATAAGAGAAACAAAAAAGCGCCTACGGGTGTTTGTTTTGTGTGGGAAAAACAAAAAGAAGTAATTGTGTACAATTGAATTCGAACCCTCGCAAGATATTTAGGGCCGTGGCTTAAGTTGGTTCCTCCATTTTCCACTGGACAAACAGCTGCGTCTACTTATGGGTTCCAAATTAAAAATAGTTATACATTTAATAAATATCTCAATACAAATACAAAGTCCGGATAAAAGTTGTTGGGTTCCTGGAAACTCATACTCGATACTATAGATCCTCCCCTGCATTGGAGAAGATGTGACTAAAGCAGTAAAGAAATTCTTTAAAACTGGCAAACTAGTGAAACAGATAAATTGTACTACTGTTACATTGGTCCCAAAGACCTCAAATCCATCATTTTTCAAGGTATATAGACCAATTTATTGTTGCATAACACTATATAAGATCATAGAAAAAATATTAATTGAAAAGCTAAAGCCAGTAATGGATCAGATAGTTGGTTCAAGACAGTGAGGATGAGTTTTACGTCAAGATCAATCATAGTCCTATGTTTTGGGATTAAAGAATTTGTAATTATATCTAGTCCAAGGTGTGTTGGTGAAGTTAATGATGAGGGAACTTATAGTGGATTAAATAGGCTCAAGGAAGCCTACTTTTCCGATCATGATAGAGTATCAAAGGATGACCTTATTGAATGTTTTATGGAAAAAAGATGGCAGTCAGATAATGATGCTCTAAAGATTTCGTTATTGTACTTCATATACACCTTCTTATTTTCCACAATTAGTAAAAGATCCTTTGTAAGTAATCGAGATTTTTTTTTGAAAGAGGGTGGGGAATATGAGCAGTTTCCATGGGAGAAAATTGTATTTGAAGCTTTGATTGGTTCTGTGAGAAATAAGTTTAGATTTGTAAAGAAGTTTCATAGGTTTGGGAGTTTACCACTTGCATTGCAGATTTGGATTTGTGAGTGTTGTTCTGAAGTAGACCCTAATATTGCCACCCGTGTTGCAAGCCGAGTTCCACGGATACTAAATTGGGATGTTACAGAAGGCCTAACTTTGGTAAATCATGCAACGGCATGTTTGGACAATCAAGGAACAAGGTAAATTATTAAGTACTTTAAAGTATTATGTTATGTTAAAGTAATTGTTATATTTTTATAGTTCCACTAAAACGGAATGATTCACATTTCTATGCATAATAATATTCTACTGATGATGCTCGATATACATGTACTTAGCATCATAAATTGTTGTCTTTTTGTTTATTGTAGTTGGTGTTTACAAATATTTCTGCAACCGTGGATGAGTTAGGTGCATTATATTTGCCCATAAATGTTGAATATGCTGCACAAAAAGATGTTGTTTCTGAGGATGTTTGTCAATTTAGTGTCAATGAATCTGGTTACATAACTCCACCTTTGAAAAGGAGCAACAAGCAACAGGAACGAAATATAAATAGTAATGCCCCAAAAGATCAAAGCTTTTTGGAGAAAAAATATAGTCTAAGTGACTTTGAAAAGGTATGTTTGTTTTCAAATTACATTTGTTGAAATACAGTGAATATTTTAGCAATAAATTTTTTTTACTTTTGAACTTTATTAAGGTGAGAAGGGAATATGAGTCTTTCAAAAAGTTTGTCATGGAGTCATTCGAGAAAGTCTTTAATGGTAATATACCCGCACATGATTACGATCAAAGGTCCGATGAGAATGTTGAGAATGATTTTGAAAAGGTAAGAATTCTTTATAATTATTTTTTTGTGAATCTTCATTCTTTTTTTTCTTATAAAAAGACCTTTTTATTATTTTGTGCCATTTGTGTACAGCTTAGCAAGGATTTTTGTTTATTCAAGGAGTATGTGATGGATTCTTTTGATAAATTATTTAATGAAAACAACAATCTTCATAACAGATTCTCTGAGAAGAGTGATGCAAAGGTATTCTAATCTAGAAAAGAATGATTTTATTTCAAAATTTAAAGCTTTAACCATTCATATTGTTATGTATATAATTAATGAAATCATTATATTCACTAAATATGTAACAGAGCGATGGAATGGTTGACGAGCACGGTAATGCAGACATCGGTTCTCCTAATAACAATCATGACTACGGTACTAATGATGTTATTCATGTGCATGAGACTAACCAGATGAACATAATAAGCTAAGCAACCAGGGAGATACCAATGTTCTTCATGGTATATTTGGAGTCATGTTTTATTTTCTTAATTATTATACATGTTTATTGTCACGACCCCAGTTTGCCCTCCGTGAACTGTTATGACGGCACCTAGTCACTACAACTAGGTAAACCTAACAAGTACAGTAAAACAATAGAAACCTTGTGGAAATTATAACTTAAACCAAGAATTATTAAAAGGAAATGAAATGAAAGATGCCACTCGGCACATACAGCGCAATATCTCAAACTTCTACTAATACTATCCAGAAACCCAAAAACTCAGAGAACACAAGCTAGAAGGAATACAGTAAAACGCTCTAATTTCCAGAAATGTCTACATCAATAGTACGATAGAAAGGGCTAACACTACAAGATAGAGTAAAGAAGGAGACTCTTCGTTCTGTGGATGCGGCAGATGTACCTCGAAGTCTCCAAAATGCTTCCTGCCTCAAGGATGATACGCCTGGGTAGAGGTACCTGGATCTGCACATGAAAAACATGCGCAGAAAGGGCATGAGTACACCACATCGGTACTCAGTAAGTGCCAAGCCTAACCTCAGTTGGATAGTGACGAGGAAGGTCAGGGCCCTAGTGAGATAAACATATATATAATGAAACGATAAGGCAATAAGCAGTAAAACTGAGAATCGATAATAAGGATCTACACAGTATAATAAGAGTAAAATAACGGAAATAGAGAATAAGGAAAACTTCAAGGAAATACTGTTCGCAACAAAGATGATAACCGGGGGATCTTTTGGTATCCTGAGGATCTCTTGGTATCCTCAATAAATATGCCAGGGATCTCTTGGTATCCCGAGGATCTCTTGGTATCCTCAATAACTGTGCCAAGGATCTATTGGTATCCCGAGGATCTCTTGGTATCCTCAATAAATAAGTGCTGGGGGATCTCCTGGTATCCTGCACCTCAGTCTAGATCATAATTACGCATAGGGGATCTCCCAGGATGTCGTCCCGCAGTCCAAATGTAAACACACTGCAGCAACTCAAGGATATCAAAATAAATACTAAGTCTGTAATAAGTAAACAGTAAATACTAGCCTAACATGCTTCACATAATGCAATTAAGATAGTTTAAGCAAATAGGCAACAAATTCAAGTAAGCATACTCTTCTAAACTAACGCAAGCTATATTTGCAAGTAGAATAAAGCAAGTAAGAAAAGAACTCTGTTTGAATACTTAAAGTAAAATCAGATTTCCGAAAATTAGCTCAAGTACACGCTCGTCACCTCATGTACAAGGCATTCAATTACCAAATATCATATCCTAAGGGGAAAGGTCTCCCACACAAGGTTAGACAAGCCACTTACCTCAAACCGGCTCAAAGTCAACTAGAAACCACGCCTTTGTTACGAGTATCTGACTCTAAATGGCCCGAATCTATTCAATTCAATTACATAATGTAAATAACATCTCAAGCAACTGATTCTATGATTTAGTTCAAAGCTAAGATGTAAAATTATGTGAAATGACCAAAATGTCCCTCATGACAACATCTCGGAACCGGGTGAAATTTATATTTTCAGAATCCCCACACTCACACGAGTCTAACCATATAAAAATCTCTCAAATCGGATGGCAAAATCACCATCAAAACTCAATAATTTGGCCTATGAAGTTTTATCAAATTTTCTTTCAAAATCCGAAATTAAAGGAGGAATTCACGCATAGATTAGTGGGTTACAAGCAAAAAGGAGATTAGAATCGTTACCCAATCAATATCTCTGAAAACCCCTCGAAATCTCGCTCAAATACGAGCTCCCAAGCTTAAGTTTTGGTAAAAATGACTAAACCGTAGTTTTTGAAATGTTTATATTTGTCCAGGTATTTAATTCATTGCGAACGCGGCCAAAGCCTCGCGCTCGCGAAGCACAAGAAATCGTTGACCAAAAATCCTTCTATGCGAACGCGACATGAATATCGCGAACGTGAAGCTTCCACTGACGAGCTCTATGCGAACGCGTCGCCCGTCTCGCGAACGCGAAAGGTTATCCCCCCTCGAACCCAGCTGAACTCATCTCTCTACGCGAACGCGGTCCCATCCCCACGAACGCGATGCTCAACATCACTACCCCTTCGCAAACGCGGAGGACACCTAGCGAACGCGTAAGCAAGATTCCCATCTATCATACCTCATTTTTCTACATACACCCCCGAAAAAGGTATAATAAAGAGAGTTTTTTCAATTAAAGGACAATCGAAACAGGATTATTTAATTAAAATCAGAGTCGCCACTTGGGAGATTTGTGGTGTCCCAAGTCACCGGTTTAAAATCCCGAATCGAGGAAAAGGTTTGACTCTGTTATATAGTCTGCGAACACAGAAATCCGGGTAAGGAATTCTGTTAATCTGGGATAAGGTGTTAGGCACTCCCGAGTTCCATGGTTCTAGCACGGTCGCTTTGATAATACTTGGCTTATGAAATTATTTAATTACTGATTTTAGAACCTAGATGCTTTTGCTTCTTTCACCACTTTTAATTAAAAAAATTATCTTAAAACGGGTTACGCGTACGTACACCCGCTTGTTTGGCGCGTCAAAAATTATGTCACGCGAACGTATCCACAATTAATAACGCTTTATTATTATTAAGAGAATTTGGGCCAAAGTTGCGCGAACACATACTCCGGTTTTGTTTTTTGAACTGTAATTATGTTACGCGAATATATACACAATCACGATAGTATTTTAAGACGGCCCTAAAGGATATTCTATGAAATATTAGTCATTTTTAATATCTAGGTTATAAGGCTAGTACGAGAGCCATAAAACTATTTAATAGCCCGCGAAAATCTATTTTATTATTAAGAAAAGTTTGATCGAAGTTGCGCGAATGCATAATCCGAATTGATTTTTAGAATCGTAATCATATTACGCGAACGTATACACAATCGCAATTGTGTTTTAAATTGACCTAAAGGCTGGCTATGAATATTAATTAATTTTATATCTAAATTAACACGAGGGCCACACAATTGTGATTTTTGTTCGGCACGGCGCACCTCAATTTATTTAAAAGGATAATTCAAACTAAATTGTGAAGGGCCATAAACTAAGACCTAAGGGAATCGTGACTACTTCACCTAGAGCTTGAACCCATTATCAACCTAAAAGACTCCTGGGCCTAATAGCAGGCCCAAATGTTCTTCAAAGAGCCAACGAGGTTGTCTGAATGCCATGGACTGCCTTTCAAAATGAAATGGTCTCAATGCTAGGCCCAAAAAAAAAACCAAACGTTAGTGAGCATAAGCTGCGGGCACAAGACCAGGCATCGAACCATAAAGAGGAGAAACGTATATACAGTCATCAATTAAGCAAAAACTAATAGAACGGGTTTGTGCAGCCGATATTTAAGCAAATATTTAAGCATTGTTACCATCACTAGCAGAACAAATTTGCGCAGTCAACAATTAATGCAAAACGTAACATGCAACACAGTAAATACATATCCATAATTGATTGACTTCATATCTAAAAGAACTTCATATTAAACCCATAGGCTTCTGAATCTTATTTTAAAAAAAAAACTACAATTGCATCTACAACCCTCTAAGCATTTGAAAAACTTATATATAAACATAAACATCACTAAGCTAAAATGCCCATGAATCAATAAACCCAACCCCCAAGTCTGTGCACAAGTGAATCTGAATATGTGATACACAAAACCAAATCCATTCTAGGCTCGAGAGCCCAGATAAGCCGAAGTTTAAAATCCAAAGGATCAGATTCGAAGTCAAGTCTAGATCAGCAACCAAATCTGCTATGCGACACGTTGATTCTTCATAATCCCCTCCTAATTACACATGGCAATCATTCACCCTAATAGTAGCCTTATTACAATACCAATCTGAACCCAAAGTTTGCAAACAAAATCCACATTAAGCATGTTTAAGAAAAGAATTGATAATGCACGCTAAGAAATGAGCTAAACATGAAAGTGCAATCTTCATTTATCTTCCATAAATCACCTAATGATCTGTTTACATGCTTAAGTCAAGGACATGTACCTGGCAACAACAAAGAAAGTAAGAAGAAAGAGGAGTCAGCAGCAGCAGAACAAGGTTGGTTGCAGCAATAGAAACAGCAGCCTCACACAGGTCAAAAATCAATTTAAGACCCAAGATCAGTCCATCTTCAACCAGACGAGTGTTTGTGATTTTCATGAATTTCAGATAAATAGGAAGAACTTGGAAAAATGGAATCTAAACTTTATCCCCAAATTCAGCTCATATCCAGATTTCAAAACAAAACCTCGAATTAAACCAACTTCAGCAGCATGTGCATTAAAATAGCTACAGAAAAGAAGAAAACTTAAGAAAAAGGCCAACAACCAATCGAATAATTAATGAAATCTATGCAGCCCTCCTTATGTTCTGGGTTTCAGCTCTCAACCATACTAGCTTTCATTTCAGCAATTAAAGGTTCAAGAAATAACAAAGAGACCTCAATGTAATAGTGAAGTTTTCAGCAATTTTTTTTTTATTTTTTCATATTTTCTCTCTTAAGGTCTGACTTGCAAGGCAAATACCTAATGCCTTTATAGGAAATTGGGTAGGGCAAATTTCAGAATCAGTTTTTTACCACTTACCCATAAATTCCTGACTTTCTACCCAAGTAAGTGCTATCAAAACCAGTAATTGCAATTCTAACCCCCCACCTTGAAGCTTCTAAATCAATTACCCAAGATTCCCTTCTATCCAATCTACCCAAATTACCCTTTAAACCTTGTCAATTTACTTTACTACTCAAACGGACCTTAGGTATAAATGACTAAGCCAATGGGTCTGCACAGACCCAAATTGAATCTTAGATTGGGCCTCTACCCTTTGAAGCCCAAATTATGGTTCAAACGACCACAAGTCACAACTGGGCAAGCCCAGAGCTCAAGTGTCAAAAGAGACTAACCAATTCATACAGAAGAGGGGCCAGCGAGGCAGAGGACTAGTCTGAAGAACTCAGATAATTCCCAAAACAACAAACCACTTCAACTCACCTATCAGTAATTATGACCCAAGTGAATTCTAACAACGCAACTCGAAGGACTACTTAACAATTTTAGTACTAATTAACAAAACAAAATAATCTTTACCCTGTCAACAAAAATCAAACAGAATTGACTTGAAGCCTACGTCCATACCAAACTAACAGAAACATAGGGGCAAGAAAAGATAGAATGAAGATGGAGAAGAACAGACTTCAGAATGACATGGCAAAGAAATACCTAGGGCTGGAAATCCTTGGCTTGAAAAGCTTATCGGGCAACCTCTGATTTGACCCAAAACGGGCATTAGTTGCATGTTCTCTTTGACAACACATGACCAATGCTAGTTTCGGGCCCAATCGCTTGTGGAAACTCGAAAGCTGGGAAGGTCTCCTTGTCTCCATTTTTAGATTTGTGACTGACCCCTTTTGAAGGGGATTTTAGGAGGTGGCGGGTTGGGACTTGAGGGCGAATGGTGGTTGCGAGGTTTGTCTTTGGTGGTGTTTGGGGAGGCCAGTCACCGGTAAGAATGGTGGAAATATTAAGGCTACTAGGGTTGATATGAAAGAGATGAGAGGAACATGGGTGTGTTTGGAAAGAACTGATCTCTACAGGTTGTTTGGACATATTAATGTAATTGGGGTAAGGAACCTGGACCGTTGGATAAAGCCAAATCAATGGCTCAGATGAAAGGATGGCCAAACGACGTCATTTGGATCGATTGGGGATCTGACCGGGTTGGGCAGACCTGGGCTTGGATTTTGAACGGGTAATGGGGATAGATTGGGCCTGGGTTTGGGCTTGAAAGAACTGAACATGATTTGGCCCAAAAACTGAATTCAAAGCTTAGTACTTCTAATTTTCCATTTGTTTTTTTTTTCCAATTTTCTAATTTCTTTTAATTCAAAAAATTTCTTCCTAAATTAAAATCTAAACTTACATCATAGAACCTAATCAACCTTATCAAAAACACTAATTAAACCTAAATATTAATTATCACCATTAATTAAAAGAAAAACTACTTGAAAAAATCAAAATTAAAATTAAAAGTGTAAAAGTAAACTATTTTTGTGATTTTTCCATTTTATAAAACAATTGATTTTTCAATTAATCCTTAAATGCAAAGTTAAATCCTAAATGCAAAAATACAAGATATTCTTATATTTTTATGAATTAAAATGCATAGACAAAATGCGAACAATTAACCAAAAATGCAACAAAATTCACAAAATTGCGAATAATGAAAAGAAATTTATTTTGTTTGAAATTATGGGAGTAATTCATATAGGTCAAAAATCACGTGCTCACAGCTGCCCCTCTTTGCTCGGAAACACGAAGAGTTTTCGTGCAAAGATAAGTGAGCGGATACGAGTGATTTTTGCCCTTTGAATACTCCGTGTGAAGCATTTTTGAAAGATTTGACCGCACCCTGCTTCTGAGGTTGCCTACATATCCTTGGCTAAAAAGGAATCAGGTCAGTGTAGTTCAGGAATATCTGGTAGCTGGGACTACCATGAAGCTGTGATTTCACTGTTGCTGCTACTGCTTACTGAACCCCCTTATTACACCATGTCACAAATAAAAAAAAAAGCTAGACTAAGCTATGATCTATGAATTACAAAAGTTCTATCTACGTATTCAAACTTGATCTTGTAGTTCTTGTTGCCTTGTTGACTTGTATTCTCCCGGCAACATCCTTTTGTTGTTGCTTGAATTGTGATCTGAGATGTTTTGCCCTTTCTCCGAGTGATGCTTGACAGCTAAAACTTGAAATGTAGTCCTCTGTTCTCGAGGCGAGCTCCTGACTTTTGAAACTTGAAATGTAGTCCGCTGTTCTCCAGGCGGGCTCCTGACTGCTGAAACTTGAAATGTATGCCTTTGTTCTCCAGGCGGGCTCCTGACAACTGAAACTTGAAATGTATGCCTCTGTTCTCCAGGTGGGCTCCTGACTGCTGAAACTTGAAATGTATGCCTCTGTTCTCCAGGAGGGCTCTTGAGTGTTGAAACTTGAAACGTATTCATCTATTCTCCAGGCGGGCTCCTGACTTCAACAAAACAAATACAACGAAGAAAATTCCTTGCCCCAATTTGGTGGCTGGGCATCATATTATCGGATATTAATAAGAATTTAAAAACTAAAACTTGAATTGTAATACCTCTGTTCTTCAGGCGGGCTCCTAACCGCTAAAACTTGAAATGTATTCCTCTGTTCTCCAGGCGGGCTCCTGATTGCTAAAACTTGAAATGTATTCCTCTATTCTCCAGGCGGGCTCCTGACTGCTAAAACTTGAAATGTATTTCTTTGTTCTCTAGGTGGGCTCCTGATTGCTAAAACTTGAAATGTATACCTTTGTTCTCCAGGCGAGCTCCTGACTGCTAAAACTTGAAATGTATACCTTTGTTCTCCAGGCGGGCTCCAAACTACTCAAACTTGAAATGTATACCGATTGTCACACCTCCCTTTTTTTTAACACTTACTATACCGCGAGGGCGTAGAGGAGTTTTTTCCAATTTAAGGACAGTCGGAACGGGATTAATTAATTAAAATTTTCAGAGTCGCCACTTGAGAATATAATGGTGTCCTAAGTCACCGATTTAATCCCGAACCGAGGAAAGTTTGACTCTGTTACAGT
>MU684302.1:2213-45935 GCA_026770625.1 Nicotiana glauca
TTAGGGGCTATTATTTAAATACCCATTTGACTAAATAAAATAATTTTAGAAATAGCTAATTAAATGATAAAAAATAATTTTCAAGAATGAAGGTGATATAAAATAATTATTCGATATTTTAAAAATATAAAAAGTCATTTTCTATATAGATAATGTAGTTATGCATATGTAGGGGCTATTTTTGCAAAATATGCAATTATAGTCTTAAGCATGCAAATGTAATTATAAAAAATATAATTAAAATATTTGAACACTCATATAAACATAAATGATGAATTTAGATTATTAAATTATCATAAAATAATATAAGGTATAGTTTTGAATATTTATGTAATTAAAAATACATAAATAAATAAATTTAGGCCCTTTAAAAATTTGTCGAAAATTTGTAAAATACTTGTGCATATTTGTAATTGTATGAAAAATATTTTGAAAGTATTCATGCACATTTTAAAAATATATAAGAGCAAAATTGGGTATCAACAAGATTAAAACTCAATTTGTACAAATCGTATGATAGAATTAAAAAGATATCTTAGCTTGCATATATGAATATGTTGATTGAATAAATAAAAGATTGATTGCAAAATTTATAGTAAAACCAAAATATTTTTCTATTTTTAAATCAGTAGAAAATGATACCAATAATTACAAACAAGAATAATACTTAAATACTTTAATACCAAATGACCTTCTATCATATATGTTTGTTGCCAGGTTTATTATTTCTTACATATGTTAGTGTTACCGTTTATATATAGACTATGTTAAAATTTATATTCCTTTATATATAGGTCGATTTTGAAGAAAAATATGCATGTTATGCTACTGAAAAACTTAGATACGTCGAATAACTTTTGTAATAGCACACAGATGGTATATAGAAATTTTGAAAATAATGTCGTACATGCAAAAATTATGATACTGATCAATGTGCTTCTAAGTATATTATTAATTCAACTTTCATCTTCCGAACCAAGGAATATCCTTTTAAATTTGTGTGAAAATAATTTTTGGTATATTTATATTTTGCACATATAATATATAAAGCACAAGGACAAACATCCTAAATATTGGACTATATTTATAACAATATATTTTCTTGTACGGATAACTATATGTTTCACTTTCAAGGGAGATATCAAGATCAACAATAAGAGTTCTGGTTGTGGCAGTAACCAAAGCATTAGGAGGAAACATACACAAAAAAATATTGTCCACAAAGAAGTATTCATTAAGATACCATCACTGTCAAATACTTTTAAACTCTAATACATAATTATCCAACTAACATGACAAAATTGCTCATTTGTATAAGTTTTGATGATGTCCTTTTATTTTAAATTCATGTATTATGCTAATGTAGTAATATTTTTCGGCATTTAGATGATTGTTGTATTATTATACATAAAGTTTCTCTCATTAATTAAATTTTGTTATTTCTTCATGTAAATAAATGTTTAAATCGTCACGTGCCATTATTAACGTGCAACCCATGTTGGTAGATACTAGTAATTCTCAAAATGGTCTATTAATATTTCATGTTGATATTGATATATATTCACACAAATTATTGTAATAGTATTTAAAATATTTATTTTTACCTGTATATATTTTTTAATATATTTTTATTAAATTAATTACAAATATAGTGATAACATTATAGTGACATAATATTTGAGTTCAACTTATTGGATCTCACTTAATTCACGAATAATGTTGTTGAATTATGTTCTCTTTTATGAGAAAATCTAATAAATAAAGTTTGATTGATTTAAAAGTACTTAATATTAGGAAAATAAGTAAATGCCCCAACTATTCTTATCTTTTACTAGAAAACTAACTAAATGATTCCAGTTATTCCTCATAAATTGTATTTCTTAATTTTAATTTAATATGGAAGTAAGAAAATAAAATGAATACAGACCCATTCTCTCTGAGGATGAGATGAGAGGTGAATTTGAAGATGAGGATGAAGGAAGTGAAACATTAGAAGAGGAGCAACATTATGACCTCTTAATTGCTGCAGTAAATGGAATACCAAATCAGGAAGAAAACAGAATCTCCCAAAGATCCAAAATGAGACCTTCACCAAGGCTTACAAGAAGCAAAGTTGCCTCAAGCAGTAGTGTACCACCAAACCACAAATTACTCTCCCTCTTTTAAATGATTAGTACACTCGCTTGGAATATCAGAGGCATTAGGACCTCTGGAGCCATTAAGAGACTAAGAATTCTCAGAAATCTCCACAAATCTCCTTCATTGCTATCTTGGAACCTATCCTTCAAAATCCAACTCTCCTAGATGACACATTCCTCAATCACTTTAAAATCCAACTCTCCACGCATCATGCCATCTCAAACAATAACAACAAAATCTGGATTTTTTTGGATCAAGATTTCACTGGGCTACTCTTGAATCAGATGAACATCAAACATACGAAAGCTTGTGAAGACTTTCACATATATTTCATCTATGCCAAATGCAAACCACCCTTTAGAAGACCACTATGGGATAGTTTAAGGCTTAAATCTACTGCTACAGATGTCCCATGGTGTGCAATCAGTGATTTTAATATTATAACATCCATTGAAGAATAGATTGGGGGAATTCCATATCAAATCAACAAGAGTATTGAATTCCTTAATATGATTGAAGATTGTGGCTTCACTGATCTTGTATTCTATGGTCCAAGGTACACCTGGTCTAATGGAAGGGGCTCTTGTGCCATTGCCTGTAAGAGATTGGACAGAGGTCTTATGAATGACAACTGGCTAGCTTCTGTCCCTACAACAACCATAATTCACCTTGTTCTAACCATTCCCCCCTCCTCATGGACATGAATGTAAGACCAGACAACCAAAAAAGATACTTCAAATTCCTAAAGTGATGGACCAACAATGAAACCTTCCTTTCTTTGGTTCAAACCATTTGGAACAAGCCAGTGCAAGAAAATGCTATGTGGATATTTCACCAGTAGACCAAAAACCTATGCTCTGCCCTGAGTAAATGGTCAAGACAGAAATATGGTGATATTTACCAAAAGGTTAAGGAATTTGAGGACCAAGAAAGAAAATCTAAAGAGACTTGGGCATAAACCAACTTGGAAACTAACAGAATAAGGCTACAGGAACTCAATGCACAGTACATCAGACACATGAAGATTGAGGAGTCAGTCTTGAAAAAGAAAACACAACTTCAATGGTTCAAAGAAGGTGATGAAAAATCCACATACTTTTATAACTTAATCAGAGGTAGGAGGAGAAAGTTGTACATTCACAAGATCAAAAACAGTGATGATGAATGGGTACAAGGTGATGAAGCCATTGGAGAGGCTGTTTATGATCACTTTCAAAACTTATTCACTGATCCTAGTGGGGTCATTAGGGAAGATCTTCGCTCCTGCATTTACTCTGGTAACCCCTGAAGACAATGAGATCCTTACCCAAGACCCCACTATGCGGGAAATCAAAGATGTAGTCTTTTCAATGAATTCAACGAGTGCAGCTAGTCCTGATGGACTCAATGGCCATTTTTTCTAACACTGTTGGGACATCATTAAAACTGATCTCTTAAATGTGGTCAATGCCTTCTTTTGTGGTGCCACTATGCCCAGACATATGATCTAAGCATGTATTGTACTCCTTCCCAAAGTAGAATTCCCAAACTCCTTCTCAGAATTTAGGCCAATCAGTTTAAGCAACTTTATCAACAAAATCATCTCAAAGGTCATCAGCTCAAGACTTGCACCAATATTGCCCATAATCATTTCTCCAAATCAGACTGGTTTTGTTAAGGGAAGAAGCATCTCTGAAAATATTATGCTTGCTCAAGAAATTGTTCAGGAATCAAGAAACCAAACATTGGAGCCAATGTAGTCATCAAACTTGAAATGGCTAAAGCATATGACAGTATCCTGGTCCTTTACTTGCATCATGATTAGGAGATTAGGTTTAGTGAAATGATCATTGACATGGTATGGAGAACTCTCTCAAACAAGTGGTACTCAGTAATTGTGAATGGCATCAGATGTGGTTTTTCCACTCTACCAGAGGCCTCAAGCAAGGAGATCCCTTGGCCCCAACACTCTTCATTTTGGTTGCATAACTCCTATCCAGAATGTTGAACAACCTCACCCATGACCAATTTTTCAATGACTTTTACATGGAAAGGAGAGGTCCTCAGATCACCCACTTGAGTTTTGCTGATGAAATTTAATCTTCACCTCTGGAACAAAGTATCTCTTCAAAAAATCATGGATATCCTCCAATCCTATGAAGACATTTCTGGCCAACTGATCAATAAGAACAAAAGTCACTTCATGACCTCACCCTGTGTCTTCCAATACACCAATAGGAGAATCCAACAAATCACTGGCTTCTCCAAAGAAGACTCCCCAATCACTTACCTTGGTTGTCCCCTTTATATTGGAAGGAAGAGAATTGTGCATTTCAATTCCCTCACATCCAAAGTAGAAAGCAGAATAGGAGGATAGCATGGTAGAATGTTGTCTTACGGTGGAAGAGCAGCATTGACTAAACATGTTCTCCAATCTTTACCCATCCATCTCCTCTCAGCAGTTTCTCTTCCTAAACCTGTGATCAAACAAACTAAAGCTACAAACTTTATCTAGGGTATGGATAATGATAAAAACAAATATCACTGGGCATCTTGGAAAAAGCTTTCTAAACCCCAAAATGAAGGGGGAATTGGTTTCAAAACCACTGAGAATGTTTGCAAATCCATGGAAATCAAACAATGGCGGCACTTCAGAATAAAGGACACTCTTTGGAGTAAATTTCTCAAGGCCAAATACTGTCATAGATCTCTCCCAGTCTCCAAAAAAATGGCATTTAGGCCAATCACAGACATGGAAAAGAATGATGGCTAACCAGAAACATGCAGAAACACACATACAATGGAGACTTCACTCAGGAAGCTCAAGTTTTTGGTGGGACAATTGGCTTGGCAGATACAAATTAGCCAACTGTAGAGCACAAGGCAGCAGACCTAGCAACATAAATGTCTTCCACTTCTGGAGCTCTGGGTCTTGGGATCTCCAAAAATTGAATACCACTGTTCCAGCTCATATGATCTAATTCATTTCACAAGTCCCCATCCACTACAACCCTCTTCTACCTGACAAACCAATCTGGAAAGCAACAACATCAGGCAACTTTACTTGTGCCTCAGCATGGAATGTGGTAAGAGAGAAGATACCTACTCTCTTTACTAATAAGATGACATGGCACAAATTCATACCCTTCAAATTGTCTTTCTGTCTTTGGAGGGCTCTAAGGAACAAGCTCCCTACAGATGATAGACTTGCTAAATTTCACATTTCAACTGTCAATAGATGTGTCTGTTGCATTAAACCCCAAGATGAATTTGTTGATCACATCCTCAGTAGGGGCACTTTGCTAAGGTTATCTGGAAAATCATCTCAGGACCCTTTGGATTTCCTTTCATGTTATGCCTCTACAACCTCGACTTGTAAAATGGTGGCTTCAGAAGAGTAAAAATGAAATTCACGAGTTACTCATAGATAACAATCCCATCATTGTTTGTTGGAATCTTTGAAAGAATATATGCAATGCTAAATATGACTCTAAAATATCATCATTGACAATGGTTCTTTTCTCCATCAATTCTAACATCAACCAATTCCTCAAAACCTACTACCCTAACATTCTATGGCCTTTTGATTGGTCTAACCTCCTCTCAGTGATTGAGAACCTTCAGTACCCCACTAGCATTACCTCAGTGGCATGGCTGAACCCTGGGATTGGTTTTGTTAAAGTCAATAGTGATGGTAGTGCATTAAACAACCCTGGCAAAATTGATGTCGATGTCATCACCAGAGACTCAGAAGACCATTTAATACATATTATAGTCAGTCCTCTTGGTGAAGGATCCAACAATCTTGCAGAAACTCAAGAAGCAACCTTGGGTATGCAGTGGTGTCTGGCCAATGGCATCACCAAAATTCACCTAGAAGCTGATTCTCCACTGCTTATTCACTAGCTCAACCACACCTCAGCTCCTCCTTGGAATATAGACATTAAAGTGCAAAACCTCAAAGAACTATGCAAGTTGTGTGAAAAGTTCAAATGTTCCCATGTTTACGAAGAGGCATATTTCCCTGCATATTCACTATGCAAAATCAGTCACAACCTTCCCACCATAACACATTACCACTGCCTAAATGAATTATCTGAACACATAAGAGGTCAAATTCACTTATACATAATTGGCACACCTTCTTTCAAACACAAACAAACCAAGAAGCTCCAAACCCCATCTTAGCAGCCTTCAACTTCCACTCATGATCATGGTCGACACACACACATCTAGAGAAGATGTACTAACTATCCAACCAAATGCAATCATCACCATAACTGCCCCATCATACCTCATGCTTAAACATAGATCGCCCATCCTTCCAACTCTTTCTTCACATCACACAAACAACTCCCCATCCCTAATCTCACACCCCCACACACTACCACCAGTCTAAAAACACACAAAGACTCTGCTTTTTGCGTTTTGCACAATGCAGATCTCCTCGACAAATAACATTAGAGAACACACACAATCACAAGCCTACAACACAAGACCAAACAAAAAACACTGCAAATCTCCTTCCCTCATTCACTACCTACACAGCAATCCCACCAAGCCCCAAAATCATCACCACTCATCACATCCCAGCAAAACCAAAACCAAAAACCTGACCAATCTCTTCTCTAACACTATTTCCCTTTTTTTTTTTTGCAGGAAATCTGATATTTTCATGGCTTAACCATTTGATGTATCCCCAGTGTGGGGTGTTAGTAGCAATAATGCCCAATCTAGTGAGGAGACACCAATGGCAAATAAGCCAATTAGAACACTTAAGAAAGCTAGGAATACAACACTATCCAAGGAGAAATAAGGAATTCTGGCTTCTCAATTGTAGGTCATCAACAATTCAACACCTACAAAACCACCACCAATGGCACCATGTCAGCAACAACCCAATCACCAATTATCCTTCTTTCATTAGTGTAACTTCTCTAAAAAAAGACCTCCAAAAATCACCTTTGACCTCTAACCTAAAGCCCCTTCCTCAGAACCAAATACAACACATTCACCCCACCCAAACTTCAATGAACCACTCATACACATACTCATTTAATCCTCCAGTTGCTTCAGTTCACAAAAGAACCTTAAGACACTCATCCAGAAACCCTGCAAGAAAAATAAAGCAAGCAATTGGGGCAAAGTAACCCAATACCAGCTACCAACAGCCCCTGCGCTCAGTTCTGCCAAGAAATTACACAAGTAATTTTTCATGGACCAATACTGCTCAGCCACACCTTACATTCATCCTCTGTTCCCAGCTTCCATAAGAACCTAGAAGCAGAATGTGATCTTATGAAACAAGAGCTTTAAAGCATCAATTTGGCTACCATGTTCGTTCAATTTTGCAGAATCATTAAGATGGCTTAGTCAATTGACACACTTCCAGTGTGTGGCATTAGCACCTTTGATGCTCATTCTACTAGAATGGCATCAATTCACTCTAGTCCCTCAATAGGTTACTACAGACACAAACAAGCTAATACTTAATAAATAGAAGCAATAACCTATGGACAGTATTCCCAAAAGACCTACAGGGCATGAATATTGCCCCTTCTCAACATAACTCCAGCACTATCAAGAGGTGTCAACACAAATGTCACCACAAGAACAGTCACCTTACAACCTTCTAGCAATTCTGCAGTAGTTTCTTCTACAGTCTATTGCCACCAGTCCAAGTTTTCAACATGACACACTTAGGAGCCCAAACCTAGTTTCTATGTCTTACTTCTTCATCAGTCTCCTACAGCAAAGACAACACTCTAGCCACAAACACAGGACACCTGAAGTAGGAAAATGCTCACTCTCTCTTGTCACATACATAACTCATCAACAACTTCAAAGCCAATATGCAATGGTTTCTTTGATGTTTATCTTCAACCTGGCTTTCTTTGACTTCAATGTCAAAGCTATGTTGAAGATAAATCCCCTCATATTCACTTGGTTTTTGTCATATTCTCTAGGGAATTTCTACATTTTTTTAAATTGCTCTAGCCGTGGTTATTTTTGTATATGGAAGGAAACTTTCCCACTCATCTACTCAGTAGAATTAGGATTAGTTGTGCATGCTTATATAGTTGACCTAGGCCTACTCTACTTTGTTTTTGCATACCCAATTGGCTATCAATGTTGGATAGACAATTGGGACATCATCTTAGGTCTTACTGCATATAGTCTCCAGGATTCATCTAGTCACCAGATTTTGATGACCACATATTCCACCACTTTATTTGGGAGGTGAGGTCTATGTCCCTCTCCTTTGTTGTGCCCTTTATTTTTTATATATATATATATATATATGAAAATCAACCCTAGGCATTATGCCCAGTGGATCTAATTAAAAAAAAGTAAGAAAATAAGTGAAAAGGATATTGCCATAAACTGAGTTTCAACTATGATAATACTTTGATTCTTCGAATAATCATTAAGAAATTAAGAATAATATATTGTCTGTTTGCAACAAAGAATATATTATGTTACTTAATTTAATCAAAATATAATTAAAAAAAATATTATATTAAGAAAAATTGCTCCATCCCGTTTTAAAGTATTGTCCATCTTTCTTTTGTTTGTCATTAAATAAATTTTTTAAAATGATACTTTAAACTTATTTTAATCCTTATATTATAAGACGACATTTAGGTAAAAGGGTCAAATTTTCTAATATTTGGTAATAGATGACATAAATCAAGTTGTGTTTTATTATTTAGCTTAGAATTATTGTTTAAATAGTTGGTGTTAAAAGTAATAAATTTTAAATGAAAAGAATTTATATAACTAAATTTTTCTTAATTCTAAATTCTTAAATATAAAAGTTTGTATATAGTTTGAATAAGGAACGATTTAATGTATAAAATTTGAATTAAATTTAAAGTCCTAATTATTAAAATAATAATTAAATAATTCATCTTAAATATTCAAAAACAATTAAATAAGAATTTCTTAATATTATTAGGATAATAATCAAAAGACTATCACTAAGCAACTCAAAGTGAACTAACAAGCTTCCATTTCATAGCTCCTGGACAATGAACTTGCTGAATGTATAACTTCACACACTACAATTTTTCTCTCTCAAATGAAACTTCAGAATCATGAATTCCCAAACCAAAAACCACCCAAATCATCTGACATCGATCATGATTTTTCCATCCAACCTGATCTATAAACTAAATTATCCTTCAAGAACATGTTAACAACATCTAATCCAATGATGTTTGACTCTACCCTAAACTATAAAGATTTGGAGTTAACAGAAAATTCACATATGGAAGAAAGGGCTGACAACTCTGAATCCCTTAATGCAAGAGGCATCAAAGTTATTGCTTTGTCAGAAGAAGATAGACAAAGAATTTACGAGCCATGGAAGAATGCTATCATAGTGAAATTATTAGGCAAACGCATGGTGCACCACTACTTACAAAAGAAAATCCGAGACTTATGGAGGCCAACAGAAAACTTTCAAATGATTGATCTAGGAGAAGACTACTATATAATCAACTTTAAATAAAAACAACATGGAAAAAAGCTATTCAACAATGACCTTGGTTTATTAATGGACACTTCATTTCCATTACTAAATGGAAATCAAATTTTGTGGCTTCCAAAGAGAGGCTAACAACAACTGCAGTATGGGTTAGACTCCCACAACTGCCTATAGAATTTTATGATGGAAAAATAATGGAAAAAATTAGTAATGCAATTGGTCGTTTATTAAGGGTTGATGTTTGTACCTCAACTACACTAAGGGGAAGATATGCAAGGCTATGTGTTGAATTTTCCTTAGAAATCCCAGTCCAACCATTTCTATATGTGGGATAGCACAAACAACACATCCATTACGAAGGCGATAATTTCCTATGCACAAATTGTAGTAGGCTAGGCCACACAAGAAATCAGTGCTCTTTTATTAAATTAGATGCCAAGGCAATTAAGGAAGAAACCAAGGAGCATGCAAAAGCCTCAATTCTGGAAGACCAACAAGAGGAGTGGAAAACAGTTTCGTTTAACAAAGTAAGGAGGCGCTACCACCAAGCCAATCAACAACCACAAAGGTCCAGGTATCCCCGTTAAGATATTCAATGCTAGCACTGGTAAGTATCTTGATACTAAATATTTATAGTATAAATCAAAGGATCCAAAGGATTCCACTACTTCAATGGACATAAAGAAATAAAAAATTGCTACTACCATCTCCATGGTAAGGAATCCGGCAAACATGGCCAAAACAATTACTTCCTTACTAATAAAAAATAATTTTAATATAATGAGCACATGGTTTTAGATGAAACCACTAATGAAACCATCCAAGGAAATAAGCTTTTTTTAATATTCCTAATACTAGCCATGCAAAAGAACAAATGTCCAATACAAATGAGGATTGTGCCATGTGGGATATTAACGTGTCTACTTCTAAAAAAAAGTGAAAATGATCCCATGCAAGAAATAAGGGCTAAATACAATTCTAACCCTTCTACTAATACTAACTCCATGTCACGACCCTAGTTCACCGATCGTGAACATGTCATGATGGCACCTAGTCCCCACGACCAGGTAAGCCAAGTATTGCAGAAAAGATATAATATTTGCGGAAAAACCAATTAAATCTAAACATATGAAAAATAATAACTGAGTATAAGGTCGTCCGGCCTGTACAACCCTAAGAATATGCGGAAGTCTACAACCAAATCCCAAAACCCAGAAACTCACGGGAAAACACAGGCTAAAATAATTCCAATAAGTATTCTAATCTCCAGAATAACTACATCAAAAGTATGATAGGATAACAGCTCTACAACTAGAATAAGGAANACAGTAGCAATAATTAACAATGTGGAATTCTGATAAAATAATTAAACGCAACAGTGTAGTAAGGCAAATCAACGAAACAATGATAACTACCAGAATAAAGCTGAAACACAAGGTAACCACAACTCAATCTCAAATACTAATGAGGGTCTCCCAGGATACCGTCCTGTAGCCCTATCCTCAACTGTCCAATGGATCACCCGGATACTATCCCGTAGTCTAACTCTCGTACCAGTATCAAAGAATCTCCCGGGATACCATCCCGTAGTCCAATCATTTAAGTACAGGGGGATCTCCCGGGATACCGTCCCGTAGTCCCAAAATAAAAGTGCAGGGGGATCTCCCGATATATCGTCCCATAGTCCCAAAATAAAAGTGCAGGGGGATCTCCCGGGATACCGTCCCGTAGTCCCAATATAAAAGTGCAGGGGGATCTCCCGGGATACCGTCCCATAGTCCCAATGTAAATGCGCAACCAAAATCAGAGAAATATTCAGAAATTGAAGTACAACAATACAAGGCAACAAATAATTCTGGTCTAACATGCTCCACGTAATTACAACTAAGGTAATTTAAGCAAATAGGCAATTTGAATCAATTAAACATGCTTTTCTATACTAGCACAGGCTATAATAGCAAGTAGGATAAAGCAAATACGAAAGAAATTCAGTTCAATTATTTTAAGTAAAAATTCGGGTTTTCAACAATTAGCTCAAGTACGCGCTCGTGACCTCGCGTACAAGGCACTCAAATATCAAGAACAAATCCTAAGGGGAAAGGTCCCCCACACAAAGTTAGACAAGCCACTTACCTCAACCAGCTCAATATCAATAGAAACCGCGCCTTTGCCATGAGTGTCCGACTCCAAATGGCCCAAATCTATTCAATTCAATTACATATCGCAAATAATATTGCAAACAACTGATTCCATTATTGAAATTAAAGCTAGGGTGCGAAAATAGGTAAAATGACCAAAATGTCCCTCCAACCAACGTCTCGGAAACGAATAATTTTTATATTTTCAGAACTCTCGTACTCTCACGAGTCTAACCATATAAAAATCTCCCAAATCGAAGGTCAAATGCCTCCTCAAAACCCCAAAGTTTGGTCTATGAACTTTTACCCCAAGTTACCAAGTTTTTTATCCTAAATTCAAATTCAAATGATGTATTTAGCTATATAATGATGAAATATAATGAAAAGGGATCAAAGAAACGTTACCCAATGATTTTCTCTTCAACACCCACTAAAAATCGCCTTCTCCCGTGCTCTCAATCAATTTCCAAACTTATGAAATTAAACCCTCGAAATTTCTATTTCTGTCCAGACATTTCTGCTTCTGCAGATAAGGGACCGCTTCTGCGGTCCCATTTTTGCGGAAAACCAACCACTTCTGCGGTTCTTCTAAGTTAGCCGACCAACCGCTTCTGCGGTCCACCCATCGCAGAAGCGAGTTCGCTTCTGCGAAAATTACACCGCTTCTGCGGTTTCCAAGCCAACATCCACTTTCCAGTTCTGCGGCTGTCAAGCCGATTCTGCGGTGCTGCTTCTGTGGTTCCCAAGCCGCAGAAGTGAAAACACCAGAAGGCCTGCTGCAAATTTCCTTCTAACTACAAAATTTACCCGTTGAGCATCCAAAACACACCCGAGGCGCCTGGGACCTCAACTAAAAATACCAATACCACCTAATACCTCATTCAAACTCGTACCAATCCTTAAAACACCTAAAACAACACCGGAAATCCAATTAAATCAAAGATTCAAGCCTAAGAACTTCAAATTCCAACAAAACACGCTTTCGATCAAAAACCTAACCAAACCTCGTCCGAATGACCTGAAATTTTGCACGCATGTCCCAAATGACATGACGGAACTACAGCATTTTCCGAAATTCGAATCCGTCCCTCGGATCAAAAATTCACTATCGGACCGGAAACTTCAAAAATTCAAACTTCGGCATTTCAAGCCTAAATGAGCTACGAACCTCCAAAATACCTTCCGAACACGCTCCCAACCCCGAAATCACCTAACGGAGCTAACGAAACCATCAGATTTTCATTTCGAGGTCGTCTTCACGTTGTTCCAAATACGGACCATTTTTCAACTTTTAAGCTCCCATTTAGGGACTAAGTGTCCCGAAACACTCTGAATCCTAACACCGAACGTCCCGGCAAACCAAAATAGCAGAAACAAACTTAGGGGAAACAATTAATAGGGGATCGGGGCGTAAATTCCAAAAACGACCGGCCGGATCGTTACACTCCACTACATTTCCTTCTAATGAAATAAAATATGTTGGTAATTATACTAGCTTAACCAACAATTCGGACAAAGATCTTTCATTAAGATCTCATAGTCTCTCATTTCCTAAGCATGTAAGCCAAATGGCAAATAAAGATGGCCAAGAATTACATTTGGCCAATAACCATAGACAAGCAATGGATACTACACTCATAGACGAAATACCTATAAACCATGGCATTGGGCAACTAAAAGCCATGCAATCGGCACCCCAAATTATTGTCGTACCACCCAATCCCTCTCAAGCAACTCCAAGCCTTTCTTCCACGCCTAAGTTAGAGACCTTAATTATTCCTATCCCTCTTCAAAATGCCCAGAATTCCATCGACCATAAGGAGATGACCCGGGCTAATACAGATCCTAAGGCAACACAAAGTAATTTCCATGGAAAATCTACCACCCTTTCCTCCCTAAATAGAAAATCCTTAGATAATTTACGTCCAACCCCCATAAGCACATGATTACCAGTCAATGTCATGGAATTAATGGGCCATGCAGTATCATTCAACCTTCAAATCAATAGCCAGGACTCAATTGTTATACTTTACAACACTCAGTATTTAGCTCAACTAGTAGCGAAGGGCATGAGGTTAGCCATGAACAACTACCTCAACCAAGTACGGCTAAACAATATCCTACAACCCGGAGATCCCTCAGTAAACCCTCAACTAGTGCATGCAATGAGAAATCATTGGAATTTACCACCTCTCTTCAACCCCATATACCCTCAGAATGCTCTCCTAGACATGCCATTCTTTCCTCTAGAGACACTAACTCAACTCAACCCTATTTTCATGCCATGGGAGAATCCCCCACCAGTTCAAGAACAACACATTCCTCAACCACCTCAGCAACCCCCATCACCACCTCATCAACCTGCCCAAAACCTAGAACCAGTAGAGGCAGAAATGGAGGAGGAGGAGGAACCTCTCAATATAATCTTAGAACGAGTCTTAGAGTTCTCAAACCTAGCCAGGGTAAAAGTATTTCTCTTTACGGAGAGGCAAGAGAAGAGGTGCGTACTCAACTACCCATTAGCATTATACAAATACTCGATGGACATCAGGCAGGATCCAACCGTGGGGAATAGGGCTATGATATTAGTACCAACTTTGAGAAGGAACCCAATTTTGGGGAGTGTGAGGGAGAATGGGGAACCACCAAACCAAAGCCTTAATGTCTCTATGAATTGACCCACTAATGTCATTATTTGGAACATAATAGGTGGCAATAATGAAAACTTTAGGAGAAATTTCAGAGAAATGGTCGACACTCATAGACCATGCATGGTGGCCTTACTAGAAACAAGAAAGGGTAACCATGTAGAACTTCTCAATGATTTCGGCTTTACATAGATGATAGAGGTTCCAGTTGATGGCCAGGCTGGAGGAATTGTGCTACTATACAACCATGAGGTGGTGACTGTCCAAAACTTTTTCCGTAGTAATCAGGAAATCCATGTAACGATTGAGGTACTACCTATACGTAAATAGTGGTTTTTTAGTACTATTTATTCTAGCACTAATTTATATTATAGGAATGCTATGTGGGAAAACCTAAAAAATATTAGTAGAAATCATATAGGTCCTTGGATAGTTGGAGGAGATTTCAATGACGTTTTTAGCTGCCAATGATAATTTTGGAGGTAGGCCTCTCATAGATTCTAAAGTTAAATTCTTGTAACGACCCGGCCGGTCGTTATTGGAATTTACGCCCTGATCCCCTATTAACTGCATCCCCCAATCTTATTTCTGCTATTTTTATTTGCCGGGATGTTCGGTTTTGAGTCTCGGAGAGTTTTGGGAACGTAGTCCCTAAATGAGAGCTTAAGTGTTGGAAAGTTAACCGTAGTTGGAACAATATGAAGACGGCCTCGGAATAGAAATCTGATGGTTCTGTTGGCTCTACTAGGTGATTTCAGGTTTAGGGGCATTGTCAGATTCTGTTTTGGAGGTCCGTAGCTAATTTAGGCTTGAAATGTTGAAGGTTGAATTTTGGAAGTTTTCGGTTCGGTAGTGAGATTTTGATCCGAGGGTCGAAATGGAATTTCGACAGTCGCAGTAGTTCTGTTATGTCATTTGGGACGTGTGTGCAAAATTTTAGGTCATTCGGACAGGGTTTGATAGACTTTTTGATCGAAAGTGTGTTATTAGAGTTTTTGAAATTCTTAAGGTTGAATCCGATGAAAAATAGGTGTTTTGGTGTTGTTTGTAGCGTTCCGAAGGTTGGAACAAGTTTGAACGATGTTTTAGGTTATATTCGTAGGTTTGGTTGAGGTCTCAGGGGCCTCGGGTGTGTTTCAGACGCTCAACGGGTCATTTTGATTTGTTAAAAAGTTGCAAAAATTCAGGTTCAGGTGTTGCAGACTTTTCTTCATCGCGATCGCAGCAGTCCATTCGTGATCGGGTAGTGTAATTCCGGAGGGGACCCAATTCCTTCTTTGCGATCGCGTCACTTGATTCACGATCCCATAGTACTGGCCCATTCCTCTTTCATGTTCGCAGCTACCCCTTCGCGTTCACGTAGTAGAAACTGAGTCGGTGGCTCAGTTGCCTAATTTCTTCTTCGCGTTCGTGTGTCTTCAACCGCGATCGCGTAAGCCCGTTTCTCCCTCTTCCGCGATCGTATGTAGCTGGTCACATTCACGTAGGCCAAACTAGGAGCCTTTCATTTTTCCTCTTCGCGATCGCGTTCCTTTTCTCGCGATCGCAGTGAACAAATATCTGGGCATAGACATTAAAATTCCAATTCGAGGGTTTAAGCTCATTTTCATAATTTCGAATTTGGGAACTCGGGAGGGGCGATTTTTAAAGACTTTTGCACCTGGGCAACTTGGGTAAGTTATCTCTATCCAACTTAGATCAATTTCCATGATTCCTCACTTGAATCTAGCCCTTAAATTTCGAATTTGTTAGAAAAATTTGGATAAACTTCATAGACCGAATTATTGGGTTTTGATTGGGTTGTTGGCATCCGATTTGAGAGATTTTTATATTAATAGACTCGTGTGAGTGTGAGAATTCTAAAAATATAAATATCACCCGATTTTGAGATGTGGGCCCGAGGGGCATTTTGGTTATTTTATATAATTTTGCGTATCAGCTTAGAATTTAATTGTATAATCAGTTTCTTGAAGTATTATTTACATTATGAAATGGAATTGAATAGATTTGGGCCATTTGGAGTCGGATACTCGTGGCAAGAGCGTGGTTTCTAGTTGATTTTGAGCCAGTTCGAGGTAAGTGGCTTGTCTAACGTTGTGTGGGGGACTTTTCCCCTTAGGATTTATATTGTGGTAATTGAAATGTCTTGTATGTGAGGTGACGAGCATGTACTTGTGCTAATTGTTAGAAATTCGATTTGTCTTTAAAAATAGCCTTGAACTGTGTTCCTCCTCTCCTTGCATATATTGTTTGGATATTAAACCTGTTGTAGCATAGAGAAATCTGTCTACTTGACTAAATTGCTCTATCTGTCTTAACTGCCTTAATTATACTACGTGAATCATACTAGGTTAGGATTACCTGCTTCACTTTGATATGAAATTGATTGGATTGAATTCTTGTTGTTGCTGTGTATTTACTTTGGGACTACGGAACGGTATTTTGGGAGATCCCCTTGCATTTTATTTTGGAACTACGGGATGGTATCCCGGGAGCTCCCCTGTATGTTTACTTTGGGACTACGGAATTTGCATTCCGGGAGATCCCCCTACACATTTATAAGTTGGACTACGGGATTGCACCCGGGAGATCCACTGGATGTGGTATTTATATTTGCGGACTACAAGACAGCATCCTGGGAGATCCCCGGTTGTTATCTTGGAATTGAGTTATGCCTTTTAATGTGTTTTACTTGCCTCGTAATAGTTGTTGTTGTCCTTTATATCTTGTGTTATTAATTACAGTGTAATTTCACAGAGTTAAACATGTATCTTATTTAACCTCAGTAGGGCCCTGACCTTCCTCGTCACTACCCAACCAGGTTAGGCTTGGCACTTATTGAGTACCGTTGTGGTGTACTCATGCCCTTTCTGTGCATGTTTTCCATATGCAGATCTAGGTACCGCTGCAGGCTTACCATCCTTGAGGCAGGGAGAGCTTTTGGATACTTCGAGGTACATCTGTCGCGTCCTCAGACAGAAGAGTCTCCCTCTTTATTCTATCTTGTAGTGTTAGCCCTTCTATTAGACTGTTGATGTAGAAGATCCGGAGTTAAAGCACTTTACTATATTTCTCTCAGCTTGTGTTCCCGTGAGTTTCTGGGTTTTAGGATAGTATTGTAGAAATTTGAGATATTGTGTTGTATGTGCTGAGTGGCATTTTTACATTTCGTTTCCATTTTGTTAAATCTTGGTTTTAAGTTATATTTTCGGAAAGGTTTTGATTATTTTCCGCACTTGTTAGGCTTACCTAGTCGTGGGGACTAGGTGCCGTCACGACAGTTCATGGATGGAGAACTGGGATCGTGACAAGCTGGTATTAGAGCTCTAGGTTCATAGGAGTCAAGGAACATAGGCCAGTTTATTAGAGTCTCGCTAATTGGTACGGAGATGTCTGTACTTATCTACGAGAGGCTATGTAACTGATTAGGAAAATTCCACTTTATTTGATTTCCTTGACGTGCAAGATTTTTGACATCACAACTAAACTTTTATCTTTCTATTCTCTTACAGATAGTGAGGACACACGCTACCTGAGAGGATCAGGCACCCGCACCCCTTACTATAACCATTAGAGGCCGGGGCCGGGGTAGAGGCTGAGGACGCGCTCGTGGTGCAGCCAGAGCACCCGCGCGAGCTGTCGTCGAGATACCACTAGTAGTACCAGCCGGATTCCAGACACCCAATACGTCTGCTACTACTACTCCAGCACTCCAGGAGACTTTGGCACAGTTTGTGAGTATGTACACCACTTTTACTCAGGCAGGGTTACTTCCCCTTGCTGCAGCCACATCCAAGGTTGGGGGAGGAGTACAGACTCCTGCCGCCCACACTCCTGAGCAGCGAGTGCATGTCCAGAGGTTCTACTTACACTGCCTGCAGTACCAGTTCAGCCCGAGGATAGGGCAACAGCTTCAGAGGATGAGCAGTGGAGACTTGAGAGGTTTAAGAATTATGATCCTCCTGTATTCAGTGGGATAGCATCAGAGGATGCCTTGGGATTTCTAGAGGAGTGCTACCGTATTCTTCGTACTATGGACATATTAGGATTGAGTGGGGTTTCCTTCACTACTTTCCAGCTTCGTGGAGCCGCCTATCAGTGGTGGTGTGCTTATGAGTTAGACGGTCCGGATGAGGCAGCTTCCCAGACTTGGGCTCAGTTTTCAGATATGTTTACAAGGGAGTATGTCCCCCAGAGTCTTAGGGACACCTGGCGTGTGGAGTTTGAGCGGTTGCGCCAGGGTACTATGACTATCTCGGAGTATGCTGTCAGTTACATTGACTTGGCTAGACATGCACCAGGTTTGGTTTCTACGGTTCGCGAGAAGGTTCGTTGGTTTATTGAGGGACTTATTCCCAGCATCAGATCTAGCATGGCTCGTGAGTTAGAGACGGATATATCTTATCAGCAGGTGGTGAGCATTACTAGGAGGATTGAGGGTATGCATTCTAGGGACAGAGAGGAGAGGGAGGCTAAGAGGTCTCGAGAGTCGGGCCATTATTCTGGTGCCCGTGCCCCAGCTGTAGGTCATCATGGTAGGGATCATATGGGCCGCCCCGTTCATTCAACTCCTCCAGTAGGCAGTGGTATTCCAGCTCCACCTGGGCCTCGGGAGCCTTATTATACACCTCCAGTCTCTAGTGCGCCGCCTGCACAGGGTGCTTCCAGTGGTCAGTCCAGCAGACCTGGCCTGAGCCAGTAATAGCCGTCACATTCTCCTAGATCTTGTTTTGAGTGTGGTGAAACACCATATGGTGAGGGAAATCCCCAGACTCAGGAGGGGTGCACCTCCACAAATTCCTCAGCCACAGTAGCCCCGCAGAGCTCTCAAGTTATGGTTCCAGCACCAGTTACTACCCCACCGGCCCAACCAGCCAGAGGTGGAGGTCAGGGAGGTAGTGGCCGCCCTCGAGGGGGAGGTCATGCCAGATATTATGCTCTTCCAGGCCGTACTGAGGCTACCACCTCCGATTCTGTCATCACATGTACTATTTTGGTCTATCACAGAGATGCATCGGTTCTATTCGATCTAGGCTCCACTTACTCTTATGTGTCTTCTTATTTTGCACCGCATTTGGGTGTACCTCGGGATTCATTGAGTTCTCCAGTTTATGTTTCTACTCCTGTGGAAGACTCTCTTGTTGTGGACCACGTTTACCGGTCATGTTTGGTTATTCTTTGTGGTTTTGAGACTAGAGCCTGTTGGCCCAAGAATAGGTGAAGTTTTGAAGAATGACAAATGAACTCAGTCATGGACCAGGTGCATCATGTGAAGCACAGTATTTGTCAACCTATACATGTAAGATGCACATGAAGGAGATAAGTGCCATTGATCAAGCAATAATATCTTCTGAACTGATCAAAAAGGTTGTATATGGGATAAGGAGAGAAAGTCTCCTTATAAGAAGAGAACACAATCCGGATAAAGGATAGGGTTGGAGGTTGTGTTGGTCAAGGACTCAACTTCGATGGAAGATCAGCAATTGAGTCTCAATCAAACTCCAATAACTAACTTATTAAATATCAGTGATTGTTCTCTTTTACAGTGATTGCACATACGCAGAAGTAAAACAAAATTGAGAGCAAAAGAGCAAGGCGATTTTGCAAGTAATTTATGTGAGATTTAAGTGTGCACTCCTGAAGCTACTTGAACGAGATAGAAGAACCAATTCCATTGTGTTTTTCCTTATTCTAGTTCAATTGTAGTAGGTGGTTTAAAGTTGTACCTTTCAGCTTTTATATAAGTAATTGTAATAGGTACTTTGAGTATTCAAGTTATAGGCTAACTTAAAGTTGTCGCAACAGTTGAGGCTATGTGCTACAAAGGGATTAGAGTTAATCCTTAAGTTTACAAAGAGTTTTGTAAATGCTGTTTTGGCTGAGTGATTTTAGTGGAAGTTTGGGAAAATCCTACTGAGTAGTAGGTCGTGGGTTTTTCACCTTTTGAGCCAGGTGTTTTCCATATAAAAATCTCTGTGTTCTTTATTTCATGTACTTTTTAATTCCACAAACAGTAGTAGTTAGAAGTTCTTCTAGATCAAAAATTTAGTACCACACAAATCACCCCCCCTCTTGTGTAGTATTGATATTTATAACATCAATTGGTATCAGAACGGATTATCCTTGAAGAGGCTAACACCTTAGGAGAAGATCAACATGAGTGCACCACCTAGGAACTGGAAGGGCAATCCACTGCTAGGTCTCCACTCTTCAATGGTCAGTATTGTTCTTGGTGGAAGAACAGGATGAGGGATCACATCATAGGGGAAGACTATAAACTCTGGGACATAGTCACCGATGGTCCTCTAGCAACCACAAAGAAGAATGCTAAAGGAGTTAATGTGCCAAAGACAAGGGCTAACTGCACTGCTGAAGACCTAAAGAAGTGGGAGAAAAATGCTAAGGCCAAGAAATGGTTTGTGTGTGGACTAGGTACAGATGAGTATAGCAGGATCCAAATCTATACCACTACTAAGGAAATCTAGTGGACTAGGTACAGATGAGTATAGCAGGATCCAAATCTATACCACTACTAAGGAAATCTAGGACACTTTGCAAGTGGCTCATGAAGGAACACCTCAAGTGAAGAGGTCCAGATGAACACTGATGTATTCTCAATATGAGAATTTTACTATGAAGGAAGGAGAAACTATCCAAGAGATGTACACTAGGTTCACATCACTGACAAATGAACTTAAGTCTCTCGGAAGGATTATTCTTAAAGAAGACAAGGTTGAGAAAATCTTGACAAGAGTTCTACCAGTCTCATGGGAAAGCAAAATCACTACTATTCAGGAATCTAAGAATATTTCTACACTCAAGCTGGATGAACTAATTGGAAATCTTACTGCCTGTGAACTGAGAAGGAAAACCATGAAGATGGATACACCCAAGAAGGAAAGAAGTCTGGATCTCAAAATTGCTGAAGGTTCAGATCTGGAGGAGGATGAAATGGCAATGATCACAAGAGATTTCAAAAAGTACCTGATGATAGGAAAGGGTTCTTCAAGAGGTACAACCTTCAACAAACCAAGGGCTCCTGAGAAACAGACCAATGAGGGTTGCTACAAGTGTGGTAAGACTGATCACATGATCAAGAATTGCCCTCAATAGAAAATTGAGTGGAAGAAAGAAAGGGTTGAACGAAGGAACAAGAAGAAGGAACAGGTTCAACCAAAAAGGAACAAAGGATCAACAAAGGCTATGGTTGCTGCCTGGGGAGAAACATCATATGAGGACTCCGAAGATGAAGCTGGAGATGAACAGGATCTTATGGCTATTGGAGAATCAGATGATGAACAAGAGGTAAGTATTCTTCATCTCAAAGACAAGATTAAATTTCTGTCTAAAGAAAGGCTGGTTGAGTTATTACTAGACTTCATTGATGAGTCTGAAATAATTAACCATGAGAAGGAAGATTTGTCTAGGGAATGTGTGATCCTAAAAGCAAAATGCAAAAATCTAGAGTCTAGTACTAATGAGAGTAATAGCAAAAATGATGAGTTGAAGAACCAGGTTCTTGAACTTGACACCAGTGTCCTAGAACTTAGGTCTGAAAACTTAAAATTGAAAAGGAACAGGAAAGAAGAAAGTTGATCACACATATCTCACTCTAGAGGAAAACTTAGGAAAAATGAAGTATGAGTTGTACAAGAAGGATGAATTGATTAAAGTCCTAAAAGAAGATCTAGGAAAAGTAAAACATGAACTAGACAGAACCTGCAAATGGAACAAGGCTTCTGATGCACTTTCTTGGTTGCAAGAGCATCACAGTAGCAACAAAAAAGGACTTGGCTATGGGACTCAAGCACCAAATTGGGACCCTAAAAGCAAGTACCTCACACTTCCTAAGAATAAAGTCTGCACACACTGTGGCAAAACTGGCCATTACAAAAAGGAATGTAATGCAAAAGAAAAGGCCAGTCAAAAGAACAAAGCCTTTGTTCAAGGAAAAAGTAAGCTGTCTGGGTGGGCAAGAAGGAATTTGATTCATCCTTTTGCCTATAGAAAGGGACCCAAACTAGTTTGGGTTCCTAAGACTAACCCCTGATTTCTTTTTGCAGGTCCAGGTGAAAGGAAGTAGCCAAATATGGTATATGGATAGTGGCTGCTCAAAACATATGACTGGGAACAAGGACCAGTTCCTTTCACTTGAAGACTTAAAAGAGGTAATATCTCCTTTGGTGATGGAAATAAAGGTGATATCATTGGGGTTGGAAAGGTAGGTAAGGCAGACTCTAACTCCATTGAGAATGTATATTTGATAGATGACTTGAAATATAGCCTGATCAGTATGTTACAACTGTGTGACAGAGGTAACCTTGAAGCATTTACCTCTACTAAATACTTTGTGATTAATCTTACCACTGATAAGATTATTTTGCAGGGAAAGAGAGTTAACAATATTTACATTGTAGATTTGTCCACTCTCTTAGAAAATGAAATCACCTGCCTAAGTGTGTTGGTTAATGATCCTCTTCTGTGGCACAAAAGACTTGGTCATGCCAGTCTGAATCAGCTAAACAAATTAGTCTCTAAGGACTTGGGGATAGGGTTACCCAACATCAAGTTCAAGGAAGACATAGTTTGTGAGGCATGTGCAAGGGGGAAACATGTAAGATCATCCTTCAAAAGCAAGAAAATGGTAAGCACAACCAAGTCGTTGGAACTAGTCCATATGGATCTCTGTGGTCCAATGAGAACCATGAGCAGAGGTGGAAAGAAATATGTAATGGTGCTTGTTGATGATTATTCTAGATTTACCTGGGTTCTATTTCTAACTTCTAAAGATGAAGCATTTGACACGTGTTACTGCATTTGTTAGAAAAACTCATAAACAATTAGGAAATCAACTTGCATCCATTAGGTCTGACCATGGAACTGAATTTGAAAATTTCAAGTTTGCTGAATTCTGTGATGAAAATGGTATAGATTATAATTTCTCTGCCCCTAGGACTCCTCAACAAAATGGAGTAGTTGAAAGAAAGAATAGGACTCTTGAGGACATGGCTAAGAACATGCTTCTTTCCAGTAAACTGCCTCACAGCTTCTGGGCAGAGGCTGTAAACACTGCTTGTTACATAATCAATAGATGCATAACTAGAAATCTTGTAGAGAAGACTCTCTATGAGTTACTTAAAGGGAGAAAACAAAACATATCCCACCTTAGTGCATTTGGTTGTAAGTGCTATGTGCACAATAATGGAAAAGACTCCCTAGGTAAGTTTGATCCCAGAAGTGATGAGGGAGTATTCTTGGGATATTTTTCACATAGCAAAGCATATAAAGTATTCAATAAAAGAACTTTGTGTGTAGAAGAAAGTGTACATGTAGTATTTTATGAAACTAACATTCTTTCTGAGAGACAGGAACATGAAGATGAAGACATTGGATTGGTAAAGGACTTGACTGAAGCCTCAACAAAAGTTAAAGTGGCACCAACAGAAGGAACATGTGATGGAACAGGTTCTTCTATCTAGGTCAACCTGACAGGGGGAACTAATCAAAGAGAAATTGAAATAAATTCCTTAAAGGAACCTATTCATGACCTCGTTCCTCAGCAACAGAACATGGGAGAAAAATCTAGTAGAAACCAGTTGGTTGTGAAACCTCACAAGTATCAAAGTTCTCAACCCATTGAGAACATTATCATTGATCCAACACATGGAATCAAAACTAGATCACAATTAAAGAATCTGTGTGCTTTTGATGTATTTTTATCTCTTATTGAACCTAAAAATGTTGTTGAGGCTTTACAGGCTGCAGATTGGATCAATGCAATGCAATATGAACTCGATCAATTTGAGAGAAGTCAAGTTTGGCATCTAGTTCCAAGGCCTAAAGATAGATCAGTTATTGGTACAAAATGGGTCTTTAGGAACAAGCTTGAGGAAGATGGAACTGTTACAAGAAACAAGGCAAGACTGGTGGTTCAAGGTTACAGCCAGGAGGAGGGCATAGATTATGATGAGACTTTTGCTCTAGTTGCAAGTCTAGAGGCAATCAGACTTCTCATAGCCCTTGCAGCACATATGTAATTCACTCTTCATCAGATGGATGTCAAAAGAGCCTTCCTAAATGGCTACCTGAAAGAAGAAGTATTTGTGAAACAGCCTCTAGGATTTGAGAGCAAGGAATGTCCTGAGCATATGTACAAGTTAGACAAGGCTCTATATGGACTCAAGCAGGCCCCAAGAGCATGGTATGAAGGATTGTCAAAATTTCTGCTGGAGCATGGTTACAAGAGAGGTAAAATTGATAGTACCTTATTCTTAAAGAAAAAAGGTAAGGATCTCCTTATTGTACGAATAAATGTCGATGACATAATTTTTGAGGCCACCACTGATAAGCTAAGTAAGGATTTTGCAAAATTAATGGGGAGTGAGTTTGAAATGAGCATAATTGGTGAGCTTAACTTCTTTTTAGGCTTACAGATCAAACAAAGTCCAAATGGAACAGTGATCCACCAGCAGAAGTATGCAAAGGAGCTAATCAAAAAATTTAAAATAAAAGAATCTAAAGAAATAGACACACCCATTGCAACTGCTACTAAATTAGATGTTGATGAACCTGGTTCATCAATTGATCAAAAGTTGTATAGGGGTATGATTGGTTCACTTCTGTATCTTACTGCTAGCAGACCTGACATTGTTTTCGGTGTAGGGCTCTGTGCTCGCTTTCAGGCAAATCCTAAAGAGTCTGACCTGACTACTGTCAAAAGGATACTAAGATACTTGAAAGGCACCACTGATCTGTGTCTTTGGTATCCCAAAGGTAGCAATTTTATTCTAGTAGGATATGCTGATGTGGGTTATGCAGGTTTCTAGTGGACAGGAAGAGCACCTCATGTATGGAACACTTCCTTGGTTCATGTCTTATGTCATGGGCTACCAAAAAGCAAAATTCAGTGGCCTTATCTACTGCTGAAGCTGAGTATGCTGTTGCTGCCTCTTGTGGTGCTCAATTTCTATGGATCAAACAACAGCTGGTAGATTTTGGTATTGAAGTTGGCTGTATTCCAATATTCTGTGATAACACTAGTGCTATAAGTATGACAAAGAACCCTGTTCATCACAAGAGAACTAAGCACATAGATGTAGATACCACTTCTTAAGAGATAACTATGAGAAAGGATTGATCTCCATAGAATTCTGTGCTACTAATAAGAAAATTGTTGACATTTTCACTAAAGCACTGAGTAGAGAAAACTTTGAGAGGAACAGGTTGGAATTAGGGATGATTAAGATCACCTAATAGGTCCAGCTCAGAATGCACAATTAAAAAGGATGAAAAAAAATTGAAAAAAAAATGGTTAGGAGTTCTAACTTTTTGTAAATATCTAGATTAATTCTTACTCAATTTCATACTTTAATTAGTATACTCCCGTGACATGTGTACATATGATTCACTGATCTCTTACAAAGTTTTTTCTATTATTGCATTTGAGGCATGTTCAAGAGAGTTCTATATGAAGAACCTGGTTCATCAGAATGAGCTCATATGAAAGTTCGGGTATGTTTTCAATACTTTGCACAGTTAGAAAGATTAACAATTCAATCATGAGCAGAAGTCCTATACTTGCCAAATTCCTAGAAAATTCTATCCGTTGAGGCATTGAACCAGTTTCGTCCTTTTAGAACTCTAAAACTGTGATTTTTGCCTAATATCTAGGGAAGCCAAAATAATCATTAAAATCCTGGAATTACACCTTGATTAGACTTCTAATTGACCCATGAAAAGCTTCCGTTATTGCATTAATGTCAAATTGCCTTTAAATACACACCAGATATCTAATCTTCTTTACTATTCCAAAACTGTCAAAAATATTTCTCCAGTTCTAATCGCTTCTCTTCTCAAGAAATTCCAAAATTCTCTTAAGAAATAATCAACCATGTCTAACCCACAAGATCATCCTGGCACTCCTCAACCACCATCACCCTTAAATTCATCCTTATCTACTCCTCCTAGTGAATCCCCAAAACCTAGTCTTTGAAGGCAGAAAATGTTGGCTAGAAAAACTGTTGCAATTGGAGCTCTGAGTAAAGTTTTAAATGAGAGATTGAAAGCTATCTAGATGAAAGAAAGCCCAGCTCAAGAGTCTGACTCCAGTTCTAATTCCGAATCCTTTATATCTGCTAGTGAAAGTGAAGGAAATGGGTCTTCTTACACTGAGAAAATTCAAGAAACCCCTGTTGAGGTAAGTTCTTCTGTGGTTTAAAACGTAGAAAATAGGTTTGTTCTAATTGGACCTGTTAGAGATATAATGTTGGATGAATCGAGTAGGAGTGGAGGTAAAAATAAAGGAAAAGAGAGAGAGGGATCAAGTGGTGAAGAGAGAGGAAAAGGGAAAGGAAGAGTTCTTGCTATATGTGGGGGTGTAGAAGAGAGTGGCATAAAGTCAGGGGAAGTGGCTCTGGGGAAGCAGTTGAAGGGTTGGTTCATCTAAGCAAACAAAGAAATGAACCTGGTTCATCTGCTGAGGAAACCCTGGCTGATCTTCTGAAAAAGGTTGGGGCAAGTTATGACCCAAAGAAACACAAAGCTATCTCACAAAAGGCCCAAAGTATACCAAAACCAACCAAGAAAAGAAAACCTCCATCCCCAAAATCTATTGCCCCTTCAGTGCCTAAGGGAAGAGCTACAAGAAGCAATAAGACAAAGTGAAGATGACCTACAAAAAGCACTGGAAGAAAGCAAGAAAAAGAAAATGGATAAGGGAAAGAAAAAGATTGCAGAGTCCTCTAAGGTTGCAGAAGAAGAGGAGATGGAACTGGTCCATCAAGAAAGGGGAACAACAGTGGAGGTTCCTACACCAAAACCTAAAAAGTCCAAGACTTATTCTAAGAAGTCTTCTCATGTACATGTGTCTGTTGAACCCTCATTGGCCAAGAGGACAAGATCTACAGTGAAAGGCAAGCAAAAGAAAATTACTGAAGAAGATGAAGAGTGGAGTGGAGAAGAAGAAGAAGAAGAAGAGGAATCTGAGAAGGAGCAGGATAAGTTTGCCATTTTTGGCAGGAGAAAAATCTTGAAAGGTAGATTGCTGAAGGACCTGGAAGAACCAGGGATGATGACACTGGTGGATGCTTTAGCTGCACAAGGTTAGAAGGACACGGTCCTTGAAATAGATGGGAGGCTGGCCAGGAATGAATTGATTGAATTTATGGCCAATGCTGCTGTGAAGGATGGAGTAGTCACCAGCCTGGTGAAAAGAGTCAAAGTGAAGTTTGATGCACTCAAACTGAGTGAGATTCTGGACATGCCTACTGAAGGGCATGATGACTATAAAAGTCAAAGGTGGCTATGTCTGGATTCTCTCCTACTTCTCTTGAAATCACTAGGAAGTTCTGTGACTCTAGAGATGTGCATAAAGCCAGATTTGTGCAGAAGAGTGAAATGAGGCCTGAGCACAAGGTCCTACTTGAATTTGTCAACAAGTGCCTATTGCCTAGACAGGAGAGAAGGCACACAGCAAATTACATGGACCTGGTTCTTATGGAGTGCTTGGTGAGAGGAATGCAAATCAACTGGCCTGCTTTCATTGTCAAATTGCTCGATAGGGTCATCAATGGCTCCAAGGCTCATGCCAATCCATATGGGTTCATATTTACTATTGTGCTAGACAGGCTAAATGTGCCTTTGAAGAAATAGGAAATGGCATCAAGCAAGGATCATTTTGGTGTTAAGACCCTACTGGTTTGTGACTATCCCATCAATGTCATCCCAGTTGAACCTAGTTCATCTCTGAGGACACCCATAAACAGCAAGGTCAAGGCTTTGGTGCAGGGATGTGGAACTAAGGATGATGAAATTGCTAGACTCAAGGCTCGAGTAGCTGAGTTGGAATCTGAGAGATATAGCCTTAGAACTGAGCTAGCAAAAGAAAAGGAGAAGAGTGATGGAATTCTTCAGAATATGCTAAACCTTCTCCAGTCTCGACCCTCTAGTTCTTCCAAGCCCTAGGTCTCCCAGCACTTATCTTCTGAACCAGTCTAGTACCCCCAGTGAACCCCAATGACTTGGATTAGGGATGCTTCTATTTTTTTTTTGCTGATGTTTTGGAAGTTTTTCTTTCTTTTTGTGGACTGTTTGTGGAATCATATCTTTATCAATGGCAACTGATGTTTTCTCTCATTCAATGATGATTATGATCTTAATATTTTAAATATGTTTGTTGATTATTGATAATTGCACAATGATTTCACTTGCAGTTGCCCCAGTGGCCATAAGTACTTATTAAAATCTGGGATTCACACTGTGTATGCAACTTTTCGATGATGCCAAAAGGGGGAAGAGATATATTGTGCTTTACTCATTATTTTGAATTAAGTTATATTTATAACCTAATTAACACGGTCCTTAATATAACAACACTACCTAGTAAAATCCTACATAGTGGGGTCTGGGAAGGGTAATGTGTACACAGACCTTACCCCTGCCCCGATAGAGGCAGAGAGGCTATTTCCAATAGACCCTCAGCTCAGAAAGCAAAAATAAAGTAAGAAAACATAAGAGGATAGAATTCATTAGTAACTTCAGTAGAAATCATAATAGTAACAGAAACATAAAAACCAAAAGATGAATGACATGCAATAACGGTAACCATAATCTAAGGCCCGGGGCTAAGACAAACAACAAAAATAGTGTGCCATGCAATAATAATAATCCATCTAAGACAAATCCTAATCCAACCCCGCCTCACCCCCGGGATAAAGTAAGGAAAGCTTTACTACCCCTATCCTACAACCCTAATGCTTGACTTTCAAGCCTTCCTATCAAGGGCCATGTCCTCGGAAATGAGCAGTCGTGCCATGTCCTGCCTGATCACCTCTCCCCAATACTTCTTAGGTCTCCCTCTACCTCTTCTCATACCCACCACGGCCAACCGCTCACACCTCCTCACCGGTGCATCGAGGCTTCTCCTCTATACGTGCCCGAACCATCTGAGCCTTGCTTCCCGCATCTTGTCATCTACAGGGGCGACACCCACCTTCTTTCGAATATCTTCATTCCTAATATTTTCTATCCTAGTGTGCCCGCACATCCACCTCAGCATCCGTATCTCTATTACTTTTAACCTCTGGATATGGGAGTTCTTAACCGGCCAGCACTCTTCCCCATACAACATAGCCGGTCTAACCACAACTCTATAAAACTTACCTTTGAGTATCGGTGGCACTTTCTTGTTATACAAGACTCCAGATGCAAGATCCATTTCATCCAGCCCACCGCTATGCGGTGAGTGATGTCCTCATCAATATCTCTGTCACCCTGAATTATCGACCCAAGGTACTTGAAGCTATCTCTCTTGGGGATGACCTGTGGCCCAAGCCTCACGTCCCCGCCTACATCCCCCGACTCAGCGCTAAACTTGCATTCCAGGTACTCTGTCTTAGACCTGCTCAATTTGAAACCCTTAGACTCGAGAGTCTGTCTCCAAACCTCCAATCTCTCATTAACACCAGCCTTCATCTCGTCAATTAGAACTATGTCGTCAGCAAACAACATACACCATGGCACCTCCCCTTGAATATGGTGTGTCAAAGCATCCATCACCAAGGTAAATAAGAACAGGCTAAGCGCTAAGCCTTGGTGTAATCCCATAACAACCTGGAAATGCTCCGAGTCGCCTCCCACCATACTAACCTTAGTCTTAGCTCCATCATACATGTCCTTGATCGCTTGTATGTAGGCTACCGACACACCCTTCGCCTCAAAACATCTCCAAAGCACCTCCCTAGGAACCTTATCATACGCTTTCTCCAAGTCAATAAACACCATGTGAAGATCCTTCTTCTTATCCCTATATTGTTCCACCAACCTCCTAATAAGGTGGATAGCTTCCGTAGTGGAGCGGCCCAGCATGAACCCAAATTGATTGTCGGATATAGACATCGTCTTCCTCACACTCACCTCCACCACCCTCTCCCAGACTTTCATGGTATGGCTAAGTAACTTGATACCCCTATAATTGTTACAACACTGGATATTACCTTTGTTCTTGTACAACGGTACCACTGTACTCGACCTCCATTTATCCGACATCCTCTTTGTCCTAAAAAGTACATTGAACAACCCAGTCAACCATTCCAATCCTGCTCTACCCACACACTTCCAAAACTTAACCGGAATTTTATCTGGCCCGATCGCTCTACCCCTACTCATCTTACGCAATGCCCCCACGATCTCCTCCACCTTAATGCGCCTGTAATACCTAAAATCTCAGAGACTCTCCGAATGCCCCAAGTCCCCTAGCGCTATATCCTTGTCCCCCTTCTCATTCATAAGACCATAAAAGTACGTCTGCCATATCTGTTTGATCTGGGACTCTCCCATCCCATCCTTGTCTTTGATGCAACTTACTTAGTCCAGGTCCCGGGCCTTCCTCTCCCTTGCTTTAGCCAGTCGAAGCAACTTCCTTTCCCCACCTTTCTCCCCTAATTACTCGTATAGATGGCTAAACGGTGCATTCTTAGCCTCCGTGACCGCCAACTTTGCCTCATTCCTAGCCACTTTGTACCTCTCTCTATTCGCACTCCTCTCCTCCTCACTTGTGCTACTTGCTAACTTTGCGTATGCTACCTTCTTCGCCTCCACTTTACCTTGGACTGTGTCATTCCACCACCAGTCTCCTTGATGCCTTCCAGAAAAACACTTCGATACACCTAGCACCTCTCTCGCCGCCTCCCTCATATAGTTCACCGTCGTCGACCACATAGTGCTCACGTCTCCACTACTTCTCCAAGCTCCCATAGCGAATAACCTCCCCTCCAACTCCTAGGCTTTATCCATGGTTAAAGTTCCCCATCTAATCCTTGGTCGGCCACAATCATACCTCTTCTTTCTCTTCATCATAATGCCGATGTCCATCACTAAGAGCCTATGCTGAGTCGCGAGGGTCTCTCTCGGGATAACCTTGCAATCCTTGCACAACCCTCTATCTCACCTTCTAAGGAGAAGGTAATCGATTTGGGTCTTCACCGCCGAACTCCAAAAAGTAAACAAATGCTCCTCCCTCTTCGAAAAAGTCAAGTTCGCAATCACCAGCTCGAAAGCCTTAGCAAAGTCTAACAACGAAGTACCTCCTTCGTTTCTATCCCCAAAGCCAAAGACAAAGCCACCATGTACCTCACCATAACAAGCAACAATCGCCCCAATATGGCCATTAAAATCCCCTCCAATAAATAGCCTTTCAGTAGGTGGAATACTACGCACAATCTCGTCCAAGCCCTCCAAAAAGTGCCTCTTAACCTCCTCATCTAAGACCGTTTGCGGCGCGTAAGTGCTAACGACATTGAGGGTGCACTCATTAATCACCAGCTTAATAAACATTAGCCTATCATTCACTCGCCTAACCTCAACCACAGACTCTCGAAGATCCCTATCCACCAAGATACCCATTCTATTCTTATCCCTCACGACTCCATAGTACCATAACTTATACCCACCCGCATTCCTCGCCTTCCTCCCTGCCCACCTAGTCTCCTGGACACAAGATATATTAACCTTTCTCTTCTAGAGAATATTTTCCAACTCAATAGACTTACTCGTCAGCATGCCTATGTTCCACGACCCGAACCTCAATCTACAAGCTCCCTCTTCCCCCTTACCCTCCTTTCCTCTTATCCCAACCCCTGACCCCCTCCCTACCTCCTACTCTCCCCTGGTACCCCTCGAGGACATGACCTTACTCTACCATCCCACACCACAGCCACTATACACACGACAAACTCTGGAAAATACTAACACGGACCCAAACTAGAAAATAACCGGTTTCAACTAGAAAAATTCTAATAATATGCTTAAAGTGATGCTAACTAAATAGCCACAAATTAACTAACATAGAGAAAGAGAGAAAAAAATAGGAGGTACCAACTCCCGATGGAAAGAAACTGGAAATATGACTTGATGCGCCTGGTGATGCTCCGTTCTACTCGCCCGTATGCCTCACGCTTGCCTGGGAAGCCTCAACAATTCCCACAAATATAACCCACGTGCTTTGGAACTCGACATCCAGCCCTTTGTGACTGCCAAATGGCCTGCTCTGCTTTGCCCTTGCACCTCCCACCCATCACCAAACAACCACCAAAAGTGCTACCTGAAACATACAAAACACACCACGGGACCAAGAAAAGGAGGGGACTATTACCGGAACGGTCACCGAAAAATAGTGTCAGTCCGAGAAATAATTGTACAGAATAGAAAGGTTTGAAGAAAGGGAAACACAGAGGAGGGTGGTCTGGTTGGCTCAGAAAAGCAGAAGAAAGATGAGACGGCATCGGTGGGTCGCCGGTCGCCGGCCTAGCTGCTGCTAGGGTTAAAAGAAAGAAAAAGAAAGAGAGGGGTGTGGGGAGAGAAAAAGGAGAAAGAGAGGAGAGAGAAAGAGAGGGACGCGGGGAGAGAGAAAGGAGAGAGAAATGAGACAAGTACTTACCTGGACGAGTGTCGGCGGCGCCTTGGGTTTGTCGGTGGATTTGCCGGAGAAGATGATGAAGATGTTACCGTTATTGAAGAGAGATAAAAGATAAAGCAGAAGGTATCAAAGAGCTAACTCATATAAAATGAAAATATAACATATGGTAAAATGAAAATATAGCAGAATTAACCTGGTCCTTGATGATAACTAAAATTTCTAAGCTAAGTGTTGATGGTTAAGCTGAGTTCTTATCGGTTCTTTGATCAATAAAAAGCACAGAGTTTGTCATCATCAAAAAGGAGAATTTGTTGGCCCAAGAACAGGTGAAGTTTTGAAGAATGACAAATGAACTCAGTCATAGACCAGGTCCATCATGTGAAGCACAGTGTTTGTCAACCGATACATGTGAGATGTACATGAAGGAGATAAGTCCCATTGATCAAGCAACAATATCTCCTGAACTGATTGAAAAGGTTGTATATGGGATAAGGAGAGAAAGTCACCTTATGAGAAGAGAACATAATTCGGATAAAGGACAGGGTTGGAGGTTGTGTTGGTCAAAGACCCAAATTCGATGGAAGATCACCAATTGAGTCTCAATCAAACTCCAATTACTAACTTATTAAATATCAGTGATTGTTCTCTTTTACAGTGATTGCACATACGCAGAAGTAAAACAAAATTGAGAGCAAAAGAGCAAGGCGATTTTGTAAGCAATTTATATGAGATTTAAGTGTGCACTCCTGAAGCTACTTGAATGAGATAGAAGAACCAATTCCATTGTGTGTTTTCCTTATTCTAGTTCAACTGTAGTAAGTGGTTTAAAGTTGTATCTTTCAGCTTTTATAGAAGCAATTGTAATAGGTACTTTGAGTATTCAAGTTATAGGCTAACTTGAAGTTGTTGCAACAGTTGAGGCTGTGTGCTACAAAGGGATTAGAGTTAATCCTTAGGTTTACAAAGAGTTTTGTAAATGTTATTTTGGCTCAGTGATTTTAGTGGAAGTTTGGGAAAATCCTACTGAGTAGTAGGTCGTGGTTTTTTCACCTTTTGAGCTAGGTGTTTTCCACGTAAAAATCTGTGTTCTTTATTTCATGTACTTTTAATTCCACAAACAGTAGTAGTTAGATCACTTAGAAGAACTTGGTTCTTCTAGATCGAAAATTGGGTATCATACAAATCACCCCTCCCCTCTTGTGTGGTATTGACATTTAAAACATCAGAGCCGACTTATTATTGCTCAGCATGATTAATTTTGATATTATTTTAGGCATGGACTGGTTGTCACCCCATCATGCTATTCTTGATTGTCACGCCAAAACTATGACACTAGCTATGCCAAGTGTGACGCGTATTGAGTGGAGGGGTGCCTTAGGTCACACTCCCAGTAGAGTTATTTCTTTCCTTAAGGCTCAGCGGTATGGTTGAGAAAGGTTGTGATGTGTACTTAGCTTATGTGAGATATGCCAGTATGGATACTCCTTCTGTTGATTCAGTCCCAGTAGTACGGTATTTCTCTGATGTGTTTCCAGCTGATCTTCCGGGCATGCCACCCGATATAGACATTGATTTTGGCATTGATCTATTATTGGGAACTCAGCCCATTTTTATCCCTCTGTACCGTATGGCTCCTCCTGAGTTAAAGGAGTTGAAGGAGCAATTGCAGGAATTGCTTGATAAGGGTTTTATTCGGCCTAGTGTATCGCCTTGGGGTGCTCATGTGTTATTTGTAAAGAAGGATGATGGTTCTATTTGCATGTATATTGATTACCGCCAGTTGAATAAGGTGACAGTGAAGAACCGCTATCCTTTGCTTCGTATTGATGACCTGTTCGATTAATTGCAGGGTGCTTGTGTGTTTTCTAAGATTGATTTATGCTCAGATTACCATCAGTTGAAGATTCGGGAGCTAGATATCCCGAAGACTGCCTTCAGGACTCGGTATGGTCATTACGAGTTCCTCGTTATGTCTTTTGGGCTGACTAATGCCCCAGCAGCCTTCATGCATCTGATGCACAATATTTTTCGGCTATATGTTGATTCGTTCGTGATCATTTTTATTGATGACATCCTGGTGTATTCCCGGAGTCGGGGAGAACATGAGCAGCACTTGAGGACAGTGCTCCAGACCTTGAGAGAGAAGAAGTTATATACTGAGTTCTCAAAATGTGAGTTTTGGTTAGATTCTGTGGCGTTCTTGGGTCATGTGGTCTCGAGAGAGGGTATTCAGGTGGATTCGAAGAAAGTGGAGGCCGTGCAGAGTTGGCCCAGACTATCCTCAACTATAGAGATCTGTAATTTTCTTGGCTTGGCGGATTATTACCGTTGATTTGTTTAGGAGTTTTTATCTATTGCAGCACCTATGACCAGACTGACCCAGAAGGGTGCTCCGTTCCAGTGGACAGACGAGTGTGAGGTGAGTTTTTAGAAGCTCAAGACAGCCTTGACTACAACCCTAATTTTGATATTGCCTACCGATTCGGGGTCTTACACTATCTATTGTGATGCCTCGAGAGTTGGCCTTGGAGCGGTGTGATGCAGGACGGTGGGGTGATTGCCTACGCGTCAAGACAGTTGAAGATACATGAGAAGAATTATCCTGTCCATGATCTTGAGTTAGTTGCCATTGTTCATGACTTGAAGATCTGGCGTCATTACTTGTACGGTGTGCCTTGTGTGATATATACTAATCACCGGAGTTTGCAGCATCTGTTCAATCAGAAGGACCTTAATTTGTGTTAGAGGAGATGACTAGAGTTGCTGAAGGATTATGACATCACTATCTTGTATCACCTAGGTAAGGCCAATGTGGTGGCCGATGCTTTAAGCCGTCGGGCAAAGAGTTTGGGGAGTTTGGCTTATTTACCAGCAGTAGAGAGGCCTTTGGCGATGGATGTTCAGGCCCTAGCCAGCCAGTTTGTGAGATTGGATCTTTCGGAGCCCAGTCGGGTTCTAGCTTGTGCGGTCTCTCGGTCTTCATTATTTGATCATATCCGGGAGCGTCAGTTTTATGACCCTCATTTGCTTGTCCTTAAGGATAAAGTGTTTCATGGCAATGCTCGTGATGTAACTATTGATGATGATAGAGTATTGAGTATGGAGGGTCGAGTTTGTGTACCCAATATCGATGGGCTTCGGGAGTTGATTCTAGAGGAGGCCCATAGTTCATTGTATTCCATTCATCCAGGTGCTGCGAAGATGTATCAGGATTTAAGGCAACACTACTGGTGGAGGCGGATGAAGAAGGATATAGTTGGGTTTGTAGCTTGGTGCCTTAATTGTCAGCAGGTGAATTATAAGCACCAAAGACCGGGTGGATTGCTTCAGCAGATAGAGATTCCGGAGTGGAAGTGGGAGCGGATCACCATGGACTTCGTATCTGGACTCCCACGGACTTTGAAGAAGTTCGATGCCATTTGGGATATTATGGATCGGCTGACCAAGTCTGCTCATTTCATCCCTGTGTGTACTACCTATTCCTCGGAGCGGTTGGCAGAGATTTATATTCGGGAGATTGTCCGTCTGCATGGTATTCTAGTTTCCATTATTTCAGAGAGAGGTACTCAGTTCACATCGCGGTTCTAGAGAGTCGTACAACATGAGTTAGTTACTCGGGTGGAGTTGAGCACAACATTTCACCCTTATACGGACGAGCAGTCCGAGCGCACTATTTATACTCTTGATGATATGCTCCGTACGTGCGTGATTGAGTTTGGAGGTTCTTGGGATCAGTTCTTGCCATCGGCAGAGTTTTTCTAAAACAATAGCTATCAGTCCAACATTCAAATGGCACCGTACAATGCCTTATATGGTAGGCGATGTAGATCTCTGGTGGGTTGGTTCGAGCCGGGTGAGGCCAGATTATTGGGCACAGATTTGGTTTAGGATGCTTTGGAGAGAGTCAAGGTGATTCAGGATAGACTCCATACAGCCCAGTCCAGACAAAAGAGTTATGCAGACCGGAAGGTTCGTGATATTTCCCACATGGTTGGAGAGCGGGTTCTACTTCGGGTTTCGCCTATGAAGGGTGTTCTGAGATATGGGAAGAAGAGGAAGTTGAGTCTGAGGTTTATAGGACCTTTTGAGACATTGAGGCGTGTTGGGGAGGTTGCTTCTGAGCTTGCCATACCTCCCATCTTGGAAGGGATTCATCCGATTTTTCATGTTTCTATGCTCTAGAGGTATCACGGTGATCCGTCGCACGTGTTAGATTTAAGCTCACTCCCGTTGGAGAAGGATCTATCCTATGTTGAGGAGCCAGTGGCAATATTGGACAGGCAGGTTAGGAAGCTGAGGTCAAAGAATATTGTGTCTGTGAAGGTTTAGTGGCGGGGTCAGCCGGTCGAGGAGGCGACCTGGGAGACCGAGCAGGATATGCAAAGCTAGTACCCTCATCTTTTCACTACTTCAGGTATGTCTTTATGCTTGTTCGAGGACGAACGAATGTTAAAGTGTGGGAGGATGTAACGACCTGGCCGGTCGTTTTTAGAATTTATGCCCTGATCCTCTATTAACTGCTTCCCCCAAGCTTATTTCTGCTATTTTGATTTGCCGGGATGTTCGGTTTCTAGTCTCAGAGAGTTTTGGGACACTTAGTTCTTAAATGAGAGCTTAAGTATTGGAAAGTTGACCGTAGTTGGAACAGTGTGAAGACGACCTCGGAATAGAAATCTGATGGTTCTGTTAGCTCTGTTAGGTAATTTCGGGTTTAGGGGCGTGGTCGGATTGTGTTTTGGAAGTCCATAGCTAATTTAGGCTTGAAATACCGAAGGTTGGATTTTGGAAGTTTCCGGTTCGATAGTGAGATTTTGATCCGAGGGTCGAAATGGAATTTCAAGAGTCGTAGTATTTCCGTTATGCCATTTGGGACGTGTGTGCAAAATTTCAGGTCATTCGGACGAGGTTTGATAGACTTTTTGATCGAAAGTGTGTTTTAAGAGTTTTTGAAATTCTTAAGGTTGATCCGATGCAAAATAGGTGTTTTGGTGTTGTTTATAGCGTTCCGAAGGTTAGAAAAAGTTTGAACGATGTTTTAGGTTATGTTCGTAGGTTTGGTTGAGGTCCCCGGGGCCTCGGGTGTATTTCGGATACTCCATTTTGAGTTGTTAAAAAGTTGCAGAAATTCAGGTTCAGGTGTTGCGAACTTTCTTCATGGCGATCGCAGCAGTCCATTCGCGATTGCATAGTGTAATTCCAGAGGGGACCCAATTCCTTCTTCGCGATCGCATCACTTGATTCGTGATTGCATAGTACTGCCCCATTCCTCTTTCATGTTCGCAGCTTTCCCTTCGCGTTCGCGTAGTAGAAACTGAGTTGGTGGCTCAGTTGCCCAATTTCTTCTTTGCGTTCTCGTGTCTTCAACCGCGATTGCGTAAGCCCGTTTCTCCCTCTTCTGCGATCGTGTGTAGCTGGTCGCGTTCGCGTAGGCCAAACCAGGAGCCTTTCATTTTTCCTCTTCGCGATCACGTCCTTTTTCTCATGATCACAGTGAACAAATATCTGGGTAGAGACATTAAAATCCCAATTCGAGGGTTTAAGCTCATTTTCATAATTTCAAATTTGGGAGCTCGGGAGGGGTGATTTTTGAAGACTTTTGCACCTGGGCAACTTGGGTAAGTGATGTATATCCAACTTAGATCAATTTCCATGATTCCTAACTTGAATCTAGCCCTTAAATTTCGAATTTGTTGGAAAAATTTAGGAAAAAAATTGTATAAACTTCATAGATCGAATTATTGGGTTTTGATTGGGTTGTTGGCATCCGATTTGAGAGGTTTTTATATGAATATACTCGTGTGAGTGTGAGGATTCTGAAAATATAAATTTCACCCGATTCCGAGATGTGGGCCCGAGGGGCATTTTGGTCATTTTACATAATTTCACGTATTAGCTTAAAATTTAATTGTAGAATTAGTTTCTTGAAGTATTATTTATATTATGAAATAGAATTGAATAGATTTGGGCCATTTAGAGTCGGATACTCGTGGCAAAAGCGTGGTTTCTAGTTGATTTTGAGCCGGTTCGAGGTAAGTGACTTGTCTAAATTTGTGTGGGGGACATTTCCCCTTAGGATTTATATTATGGTAATTGAAATGCCTCGTACGTGAGGTGAAGAGCACGTATTTGTGCTAATTGTTGGAAATTCGATTTTTCTTTAAAAATAGCCTTGAATTGTGTTCCTCCTTTCCTTGCTTACACTGTTTGGATATTAAACCTGTTGTAGTATAGAGAAATCTGTCTACTTGACTAAATTGCTCTATCTATCTTAACTGCCTTAATTGTACTACGTGAATCATGATAGGTTAGGATTACCTGCTTCACTTTGATATGAAATTGATTGGATTGAATTCTTGTTGTTGCTGTGTATTTACTTTGAGACTACGTAATGGTATTTCGGGAGATCCCCCTGCACTTTATTTTGGGACTACGGGACGTTATCCCTGGAGCTCCCCTGTATGTTTACTTTGGGACTACGGAATTTGTATTTTGGGAGATCCCTTGCACATTTATGAGCTGGACTATGGGACTGCATTTGGGAGATCCACTGGATATGGTATTTATATTTGGGGACTACAGGATGATATCCTGGGAGATCCTCAGTTGTTATCTCGGAACTGAGTTATGTCTTTTACTGTATTTTACTTACCTTGTAATAGTTGTTGTTGTCCTTTATATCTTGTGTTATTAATTACACTGTCATTTCACACTGTTAAACCTATATCTTATTTAACCTCAGGAGGGCCCTGACCTTCCTCGTCACTACCCAACCGAGGTTAGGTTTGGCACTTACTGAGTACCGCTATGGTATAATCATGCCCTTTCTCCGCATGTTTTTCATGTGCAGATCCAGGTACCGCTGCACAGGCTTACCATCCTTAAGGTAGAGAGAGCTTTTGGAGACTTTGAGGTACATATGCCGCGTCCGCAGACCGAAAAGTCTCCCTCTTTATTCTATCTTGTAGTGTAAGACCTTCTACCAGACTGTTGATATAGACAATTCGGAGTTAGAGCACTTTACTATATTTCTCTCAGCTTGTGTTCCCGTGAGTTTTGGGATAGTATTGTAGAATTTGAGATACTATGATGTATGTGCCGAGAGGCATTTTTACATTTCGTTTTCATTTTGTTAAATCTTGGTTTTACATTATATTTTCCGCAAGGTTTCGATTGTTTTCCGCACTTGTTAGGCTTACCTAGTCGTAGGGACTAGGTGTCATCACGACAGTTCACGGAGGGCGAACTGGGATCATGACAATTCCTTTGGTCCAAGATTAATAGTTGTAAACTCATTGATCTTGGATTCAAGGGGTGCAAGTTTACTTGGTCCAATAATAGGCATAAAAATAATGGCTTAAGGTTGGATAAGGTGTTTGGAAATGATGATTGGATTGAATTATTCCCTAATAGTTCGATAATTCATCTTCCTAAAACATACTCGGATCGCAAACCCATTCTAGTATAACTAATTCCTAAAAATAGATTTCTCCATAAACAACCCTTTAGACTAGAAACTTTTTGGTGTAAACACCCGCAATTCCAACCTCTATTAGAAAACAATTGGTGTGACACAGACTTCTTTAGAAATTGTCACAATTTTGTTCAATGCTTACAAAATTAGAAAGCTAGTACATTTCGTGATATTATGGGAAAAAAGCGTAAACTATTAGCTCGTCTAAATGGTATACAAAATTCTAACAATTATGTTACGAGCAGTTTCTTACAAAATCTGGAAAAAGATTTAAAAAGGGACTACAATGACCTTCTGTTAATAGAGGATGATTATTGGAAGATTAGATCTAGGGTCATGTGGTTAAATGAAGGTGACTCCAACACAAAATTCTTCCGCATATGTACCTCAAATAGGAAGAGGCGTAATAAAATAAATTTTTTCAAAGATGATGTAGGTAATTGGATCAATGATCCCCTTTTAGTTATGTCTTATGTCAAGAATTATTTTGAAAATACTTTCACTACTTTCCATGGCATGACTAGTAAGAGAAACCTACTAAACCATAGTTCAAATATAGGCCAGGTTGACTTTAGTGCATTGGATAGACCCTTGCCAGAAATTGAGATTAAAAGGGCTATTTTTTCTTTCAAACTTTTTAAAGCTTCGGGACCAGATGGACTCCATCCTTTTTTTACCAAAAATATTGGAGTATCATAGGCCCGTCAGATGTGAAATTTTGTAAGGACATTTTTGGTAGCCAAGTAATCCCTCTTATTATTAACAATACCTATCTTTGTCTAATACCCAAAATTCCTAATGCAAATAACATTAGGAATTTTAGGCCAATTGGACTATGTAACACCATATACAAAATAATCACAAAGGTCCTAGCTAACAAACTAAATTTTTTCCTAAATTACCTAATTAGTCCCTTCCAAGCTAACTTCATGAAAAACAAAAGAGCTTCTAATAATGCAGTCATTATCCAAGACCTAGTTTCAAACCTAAAAAGGTTAAAAGGAAAACAAGGTCAAATGATCCTTAAAATTAATTTGGAAAAGGCTTTTGATCGTATTGAATGGTCCTTAATACATCATACCCTTCAATACTTCAAATTTCCTCCCAAGTTCTCAAAACTTCTATTAAACTGTATTACAACTAGTTCGATATCAGTCCTAGTAATGGCTCCATTACAAACTCTTTTAAGCCAACTAAGGGAATTAGGCAACGGGACCCCATTTCTCCCTATATCTTCATCCTTTGTTTAGAAATGCTTTCAAGATATATTCACTATCAAGTAGATATAAGGAAATGGGATCCAGTAACCACGGGAAGGAAATGTCCAAACTTTTCCCACTTGTTCTTTGCGAATGATCTCACTTTGATGGCCAAAGCCAATAAAAAATCTTGTAACTCCATCAAGGAAGGTCTAGACTATTTTATTACTATTTATGGGCAAAAAATTAACCTTTCCAAGTCAAAAATTTTGTTTTCAAAAAATTATCCGGAATCCATCATAAAAGATATTACTTACATATTAGGTATTAGAAAAAGTGAATCATTTACACCAATATATGATTCCCAATATTAACTAATTTCCCTAGTCCAAGGGGCTACCAATTCATTGTTGATAAAATGAGATCCAAACTAGCTGCTTGGAAAATAAATTTCATTAATATAGCTGGTAGAACAATGCTCTCACATTCTTGCCTAAATTTGATACTAAACCAATATATGCAATATACCTTACTACCAAAAAAGATCCTCAATAAAATTGACAAGGTGCAAAGGGATTTCATCTGGGGGTCTACAAATGAAAAGAAAAAATGTACCTTATTAGTTGGTCTACCATTTGCCAATCAAAATCAAATGGTGGTCTAGGTATACATAGTGCTGCTTCAAAGAATTTATGCACATTAGCTAGTATGGTTTGGAAAATGCTTACTAATCCTACCTCTCATTGGGCTACTCTAATAATCTCTTCCTATGCTTCTAGTAATGCCATTAATAAAAATTCTTTTATTTGGAAGAGCATTAAAAAGGGTTGGGAGTTATGCTCTAGAGGAATTACTTGGTCCCCCCACATCCTCTCAAACATGAATATTTTGGAAAACAATTGGATCCCAGGTGTAGGAAATCTTAGAGCTACTGTGGAAGGACCACTCCAAAAAGGAGAAACTTACTGAATGGGGACAATTGAGAATTTGATAAACTGTCCCTTGTTATCCCGAACAACATTAAAGATATTATTAATAAGGCTAGAATTTGGGGAAAAGGTCCGAGAAGTGACATTCCTATATGGTCACTAACTACCAAAGGCTTTTTCACAACCAAATCTTGCTTTAATTTACTAGAATCTTCAAAGAACAACCTTCTGGATTTCTAATGGATTTGGAAACTAAATTGTCCCAACAAAATAAAATTTCTTTTGTGGCAATGTCTCCATAATGGGATTACGTGTAGACAATAACTGGCAAGAATTGGTTTAAACTTAGATCCAATGTGTCCGATATGCAAAAATAACGAGGAAGAATCTATACTCCATATTTTCTTCAACTGCAAGGCAATCAAACCTTTTTGGGATAAGATTGGGTGGACCACTACTACAAAGCTTCAGGTGATCACTGTCTAACCCAACAAAAGTCTTTTAACTACCCAATTACGAACAATCTCATAAACTGAGACCTTTTCTTCCATTTCATTATTTGGTATACTTGAATAAATAGAAAAAATAACAATCATAAGAACACCACTTCCCAAATCGATGGTGATTTTATCATTACAAAGGCTATTAAATATAAGCTCCTCACTGAAAAAAGCATCTTCACTCCTCCTAAAATTCATATTAATATTGCATGGCACAAATTACCAAAATGGTGGACTAAGTTTAATATAGATGTTAGCTATGACAATGTTACACAAAAATGTGGATTGAGAGGTATTTTCAGGGATACCAAAGGTCACCGGATTATGGGATTTGGTAAACCATCATATGCAAGTGGATCACTAGAAGGAGAGTTAAAAGCTCTATTAGAAGTGCTCAAAATGGCTAAGGAATGGAGATTATACCCGATTGCAATAGAATCAGATTCAGTGGAGGCTATCCAATCTATCCTTCAGGGAAATAGACTTTATGATGATATTGTTAATGAATGCAGGTGGTTAATGCACCAGTAGAAGGAGATAATCCTCCAGCACACATTCAGGCAAGGGAATAATGCTGCCCATCACATGGCAAAAAAAGCTAAGGAACAACGAGAAGGCATGAAGACTTTTGTTGAAGCTCCACCCTATGTAAAATATTTTGTGGAAAAAGATCTACTAGAACAATATATTTTTGTTAAACTACTTCTTATGATGCCTGTAATACTCTGGCAAACCTAGGTAATTAAAGTATAATTCAAGACACCAAGAATGTGAATAATGTATTAAATCCTCCTTAACTATTAATATATATATATATA
>MU684303.1:16783-41440 GCA_026770625.1 Nicotiana glauca
AAATAAAGAAATAAACATAAATGGGTAAGAAAATCTTAACCACAAGCTTCAATCTTCAAGACCCAAGTGTGTGTGCAAAAACCCTAGCTTCCAAAAATGTTCTCTCTAGTTCTATGAACTGAAAAATATGCCAAAGATTTTCCTAAGATGATCTGAATTGGGTATTAATGGATTTGGGGTAAAAAAATGTGAAATTCCAGAACTGCCAAGTTTTCATGCCTGATTTCTTCATCGCGTTCGTGAGTATAGCTTCGCGTTCGCAAAGGCTACTTATTTCTGCTCATCGCGTTTGCGTAAATACCTCCGCGTTCGCGAAGGTTTCTGCTGCTCTACATCGCGTTCGCGTAGGTTTGGCTGCTGATTCATCGCGTTCACGTGCTCTCATTCGCGTTCGCAAAGAGCATTTCACTGGGCAGATTCATTTTGTCCATTTTAGCACCTTTTTGACTTGTTTTCATTTGGTTTCTTCACTATTACTTCTAAATCACATACAACCTGTAAAATAGAAGTAAATGGCATCAAATACATGATTTTATCACTCAAACATAGCAAAAGTATAGATTTAAAGACAAGATAAGTTGGTAAAATACTAACTTATCAGAACGTGCCATAAAGACACATAAAGGTTGTCTTCTCCTGATCCTCCGGGCCAATGAGAATTTGATTGTACCCCGAGGAGCCATCTAGAAACAATAAAAGGCCCGGCCCGCAAGACGATCGAGAATTTGGTCCAAGAATGGTAGTAGGAAATGATATTTTCTTATTAGCTTGTTAAGCTTTCTATAGTCCATACACACTCTCCAACCCATAACCGTCCGAGCAGGAATCAACTCATTGTTGGCATTGGTCACAACCGTTATTCCACCCTTCTTTGGCACACATTGGACCGGAGAGGTCCATGAACTATCTGAGATCGGGTAAACCACACCGGCGTCTAACCACTTGATAACCTCTTTCTTTACCACTTCTTGCATAGCCTCATTTAATCTTCTTTGATATTTAAGAGAAGGCCTTGCATCTTCCTCCAAAATGATCTTGTGCATGCAAAATGCGGGGCTTATCCCCCGAATATCTGCCAATGTCCATCCAATCGCTTTTTTGTGCTTTTGAAGAACTGCCAAAGTGGCGTCAACCTGCATGTTAGTTAAGCACGAGGAAAGAATAACAGGTAAAGTAGAATTTGAACCCAAAAATCATACCTGAGGTGTGAAGGAAGTGGCTTCAACTCCAACACCGGTGGCTCCTCAATGGATGGCTTGGTTGGTGGAGTTTTGCGATTCTCAAGACCCAAAGATAGCTTCCTAGGCTCATATGAATATGAACCCATGCCATGTAATGCATTCACGCACTCCACTATACCAGCATCATCATTGACATCCATATTAAGAAGCACAGCCGCAAGAGGATCTTCAACATTTATCAATGCACTTGTGTCATCCACTATCACGGCTGTGACAATGTCCACAAATAAACACACATCCGTGCTATTGGGTTGTCTCATTGATTTGCATACATGAAATACCACTTTCTCATCATCCACACGGAATGTCAACTCCCCAGCTTCAACATCTACCAATGCCTTCCCTGTAGCTAGGAAAGGTATTCCAAGAATAATTGGCACCTTAAAATCCACCTCGAAGTCCAATGTCACAAAATCCGGCGGCAATATTGACTTATCAACACGAACAAGGACATCATCAATTATGCCCAAAGGACGCTTCATTGATCGGTCCGCCATTTGAAGTCGCATGGAAGTTGGTCTAGGTTGACCAATCCCTAGGGTCTTGAAAACCGAATAGGGCATCAAGTTAATACTAGCCCCCAAGTCACACAAGGCTTTAGCAAACTCCGCACTACCAATAGTGTAAGGGATAGTGAAAGCTCTGGGATCCTCGAGTTTTGGGGCCATAGAATGAACAATAGAACTCACTTAATGCGTCATTTTGATTGTTTCACACTCCGTTGACCTCTTCTTGGTAACCAAATCCTTCATAAATTTTGCGTACCCCAACATTTGTTCAAGGGCTTCCACCAATGGCACATTTATAGTAAGACTCTTCATCATTTCAATGAACTTCTTGAATTGGTTGTCTCCTTTTCGCTTTGCTAGACTTTGAGGGTAAGGTGGAGGAGGCCTAGGCAAGGGTGCCTTGGCTTTGGGCACCAACGGCTCGGGCATATCAATCATGTGTTCCCTAGACGGGTTCACGACCTCTTGTGTCTACTCCTCAACATCATTGATATCAATCCGCACATTATTGTTCAAATTGGGTTCCACTACGTCCTCAACCACCAAAGGCATATCATCATCTCGCAACTCATCTTCATCAACCATAACTTGATTTTCTCTTGAGGCATGCACATCACTGCCTCTTCCACTTCGTGTTGTCACCGCCATCATATGATTGTTGTGCCCACCCTTAGGGTTTACTACCGTGTCACTTGGTAGAGCACCCTTTGGGCGAGTATTTAAAGATTAAGAAATTTGACCAAGCTGCACCTCCAAGTTATGGATGGAAGTGTTGTGGGAAGCCAATTGAGCATCGGATTCTTGGTTCTTCTTCATCATTTGTTCAAACATAACTTCAATTCTCCCAAAATCATTTCCCGAAGAACTAGACCCTTGAGATTGAAATGGCGGCGGGTTGTTCGGTTGTTGAAACATCGGAGGCCTTTGAAAGCCTTGCCCCCGATTACCTTGACCACCATTGTTATTCCACCCACCTTGACCATTGTTGTTGTTCCAATTTTTGTTGTTGTTTCCATTCCAATATCCACCATTGTTACCTTTATTCCCCTAATTGTTGTTTTGGTTGTTCCCGTTCCAATTTCCACCACTTTGTTGTTGATTGTTGTTATTCCAATTTCTGCCTCCTTGTTGATTGCCCCAATTTCCTTGGGGTCGCCATTGTTGATTTCACTGGTTTACTCTATTCCCTTGGTAGTTATTAACATATTAACAATCTTCACTTTGTTCATCATGGCACTCATTCGAATAACCACCACCATCATCATATTTATCACAATTTCCTTGAGGTTGTTGCCCTCTTTGCCTTCTTTTCATCATATTCACTCCTTTCATGGCATTGACTTGGCGCGGATTTTGAACTTGTTGCAATTGCGCCTTTACCAATTGGTTCATTATTGTTGTGAGTTCGGCAATGGCTTGGCCATGATCATGCAACTCCTTATGCAAATATATGACATTAGGGTCACCTTGAGGAACGTTTGCTCGGCTTTGCCACGCTGAAGAAGTATTGGCCATTTGATCTAACACATCACAAGCTTCATTGTATGGGAGCTTCATAAAATATCCTCCCGCCAATTGGTTCACAATACATTGGTTGGTTGTGTTGATGCCCCTATAGAATGTTTGTTGAATCATCACATCATTCATATCATTATTTGGACACTCTTTAATCATAATTCTAAATCTCTCCTATATTTCGTGCAAGGGTTCCATTGGCTCTTGTTTGAAAGCCAAAATTTCATCACGGAGCGCCGCCATATGACTTGGAGAAAAGAACTTGGCAATAAATTTGTTCGCCAATTCATCCCACGTTGTGATGGAATGATTTGGAAGCCTTTCTAACCAATCCAATGCTTTACCCCGAAGAGAGAACGGGAAAAGCCTCAATCTCAAAGCATCCTCTGACACGTTTGTTTGTTTACTCCCCCAGCAAGTATCTACGAACCCTTTCAAGTACTTGTATGCATTTTGGTCGGAGGCGCCCGTAAAATACCCTCTCTGCTCGAGCAAAGTCAACATAACATTGGTGATTTGAAAATTTCCCGCCCGGATTCAGGGAGGAACTATGACACTTGCATAACCCTGGTTTGGAAGGACTCTTGGAGCTACTCTTGGTGGAGGCGGAGGAGGGTCTGATATGTTCTCATTTGCATTGGCATTTTGTCCTCTCCTTGGAGCTTGAGGTAATACATCTTCTTATTCAAGATCCTCAACCTCCTCCCCCGCGACCACGTTGCCAAGAGGGTCATTTTCGTTTAGAGCCATTTGTACCTAATAGATCGACACAACAAAATTAGTAAACAAGTAGGAAAGAGAAGCAAAACACAAAACTAGATACACAGATAGTCAACACCATAAGATCCCCGGCAACGGTGCCAAAAAGTGATCGCAGCTATCTCAACACTACACAATGGTAGGAAGAGCGAGTAGCAACAACTTTTACCCGAATAGTGGTTCGGGGTCGAATTTCCACAGGAAGCTTGGAGTGGAGTTGTATTGCCTGTTTAGCCTAGAATTGCGTTTGTACTTCTAATTGCACTCCTAACATTTTTGGGATTTTTATATTTAAAACTACTATTGTAATCTAAGTATCAAAGCAAAATTATGCTAAGGAAATATCGCTAAGTTGTATTAACTATGGAGAAAGGCACTAGAGTCGTGATACTACCTAGGTGGCTAGCTAACGAGTAGAATTTACTAAGGGGAGATTGATACATTTGGGCTCATGCTATAACCGTTGCACAATTGTACTCATTCTCACACCTCTCGGTAGAGAGAACGATTTTTCCCAATTGACTCTCTCAAGACCAATTGGGTAGGCCAATTTAACTAAGTAACTAGGGTTCAAGTAGGGTAATTACTCTCTCGAGGTTTAACCCATTAATTGGGACTACCATTCTCATGGGTCCATCCCAATTCCTTGTTGGGTCAACTTTAGGGTCATAGACTCTCTTTCTCAAGAAGAGTTAGACCCACTAAGTTTTGAATTCATGTTTTCAACCACAAATTCTATATTGAAACAAAAAATTAACCCAAATAACAAATACCCAATCTCAATCTCACCCTAGAATGCAACATCCATTAACTATCCACACTAGGGTTGAGCCACAACCCTAGCTACTGGGTTTAGCTAGACATAATTAGAGAAGAAGCATAAGAAATAGATGATGAAAATAACATAATGATTGATTACTAATTAGAAATTATGATATTGAAGAGAAAAATTGCCAAACTAGGCTACAAAATATGTCTCACGAGCGCAGCGCTTGTTCAGAACATAAAACTTAACCTAAAAATGGTAAAATATTCTATTTATACCGGGCTAGAAAAACTGGACAAAACTACCCCTGCGGGGTCAGCGCGGACAACGCAAAAAGGTAGCATGGCCGCGTTGGCTTTTGGACTCTTGAACTCTGCTCTCTGAAGTTGGGACCGCGGACCGCGGACCGCGTAGAAATGTAGCGCGACCGCGATGGAAAACTGGCGCGGACCGCGCAGAAATGCAGCGGGGCCGCGTGGCTAGATTTGGCAAAAACTACAACTCTCTGAATCTCATCCATGCGGACCGCGTAGAAATGTGGCGCGGCCGCGTGGGAGTTTGTCTCGCACTTGTGGGTCTCTGAACCTTCTGGGGCGGACCGCGTAGAAATAGAGAGTGGCTGTGCGGATTGCCCCTTGATTTAACCAGTCTCTGAATCTCCTAGTGCGGCCGCGTAGCATATCAGTGCGGTCCGTGCTAGGTCTTCCTGTCCCTCACTTCACTTGGTCTTTGACGCTTGGCAGGTTTCACTCCGTTTTGAGCCAATCTTTGACATTTGTCATCTCACCGCTCAAACCTGCAATCAAGCGCAACTTGTAAGCATTTTGGGACTATTTTGTGGTAATTTGTAACCAAAGCAATAGCAAGTAGGGGTATAATCATGTTAAAATCCTAACTTATCATATCTATCCGAGGATCGTCAAATGAACCTTGATAAGGCCGCTATTTGTCCCGTTAGTTTCTGCACCTGCTTCTTACTGGTCAGTGTCTCCGGTATAGCGTCGATTGCCTTGATTTGATCTGGGTTGACCTCAATTCCCTTTTGTGATACTAGGAATCCGAGGAACTTTTCGGAAGCTACACCGAAGGCACATTTTTCGGGATTCAATTTCATCCCGTATTGTCTTAGTATTTTGAAGGCTTCTTTTAGATGGCCAATATGGTCCTCTTTCTTTGCCTACTTTACCAGTATATCGTCGATGTAGACCTCCATGGTCTTACCGAGTTGTCCTTTAAACATCTTGGTGAGTAACCTCTGGTATGTGTCCCCTGCATTCTTGAGCCCGAAGGGCATCACCTTATAGCAGTATGTCCCTTGATGGGTGATAAAAGTGGTCTTTTCTTGATCTTCCTCGGCCATCAAAATCTGGTTATAGCTGGAGTAGGCATCTAGGAAGCTTAGTAATTCATGCCCTGTTGTTGCATCAATAAGCTGGTCGATGTGAGGTAATGGGAAGGAGTCTTTTGGGCATGCTTTGTTAAGATCAGTGAAGTCCACGCACATCCGTCATTTCTCGTTCTTCTTTTTTACCATGACCACATTGGCGACCCATTGGAGGTATTTTGATTCCCTGATGGAACCATTGGCGAGTAATTTATCAACCTCCTCACTAACTACCTCATTTATTGCAGCGTTGAATTTTTTTCTTATTTGCCGAACTGACGGATGGAGTGGGTCGACGTTCAGCCTATGTGTGGCGATGTCCCTTGAGATTCCTGGAATATCTGAATGGGAGAAGGCAAATGAATTGGAATTGTTAGTTACAAACTCACGGTACTTACCTGGCTCTGAGAGGTTATGTCCAATGTAAGCCTTTTTTGCATTGTCGGTGTGGTCCAGTTGGACGGGGTCGTGCTCTTCCACGGTGGCTTTGCAGGCTTCTACAATATCGGGGTCCCTTATGTCTTCGGCCTGTACGTCGGATTGGGTTCCTGACACGGCTGATTGCTATGCTTCTACACTTTCCCCTTTTAGTTTTTTGGTGTGCGTACAGTCCTGAGCGATTTGGTAGCACTCTTAGGCGGTACGTGGCTCACCTCGGATACTGTATATCCCCTATGGGGTGGGAAATTTGATTACTTGGTAGAAGCTTGAGGGGATTGCTTGCATGACGTCTATCCATAGTCGTCCTATGATGGCGTTGTACGCCGTCTCCTGGTTCATAACGTGAAATGTTGTTTCCAGGGCGACCCCTCCCGCCAGCACAGGTAGCACTATTTTTCCGGACGTCCGCTCTACTACATTGTTAAAACCCGTTAGTGTTATGCAACACGATATTATCCTATCCTCAAGCCTTATTTGCACGAAGACTCACGGGTGGATGATACACGCGCCGCTTTCATCATCTACCATGATTCTTTTTACATCAATATCAGCGATACGTAAAGTTATAACCAAGGCATCGTAGTGAGGGAAAGACAAACCATCGGTATCTGACTTATCAAAGACGATACTATCTTCGAGGTTGTCATACCATTCATGGGCGACTGTCCGTTTGAGTTTGTGTGTGGTGGTGAACTTCACATGGTTGATTACCGTGTCGTCGCCACCTTCGATGATCATTTGTATGGTACGCACCAGTGAGGGTGGCTTTAAAGGTCCTTGGGATGAGTCGCATCCTCTAGCGAAATTGGCTCTTCCCTTGTCGCTTAGCAGTTCTTTCAGGTACCCCCGGTTCAACATCCTGACTACTTCTTGCCGTATACCTATGAAATCCTCGATCTTGTGTCCCCTTTCTTGGTGGAATTCGCAGAGTACATTAGATCTCCTGGTGCTTGGGTCCGATTTCATTTTCTGCGGCCACTGTACCTTCGTGCCCATCTTCTCCAGTGCATACACTATCTCTGAAGGGGAAACACAAAAATTATGAGCAGATAGTAATGGAGGCATACCTCTTTCGTTCCAGAGAGGGGCGGTGTACCGTGACACGGCGTCCGTGTGTCATGGAGGGGGAGGGTTGGATGCACGGATATAGGGCTGATGCCTTTCCCGATTGAAACGTGGTGGTTGATCCCGTCGCCCCTAATTATTTCGGTCTCATCTTGCCTCGATCTGGACTGGCGTTAATTGCTGAAGTGGCCCATTCAAGTCTTCCTCGTCTGCCCTTACCTCGGCGCAGTAGGCGTTATGGATTTCTTCCCACATGGTAGGGGGTATTTCATGAGTCTACTGAGCAATTTTTTGGTCGCCTTTGATCCACTCCTGTTTAACCCATTTTGAAAGGTTGCTACTGTAATCCCTTCCGATACGTTCGGTAGACTCATCCTTACTCTGTTCAATCGGGCCAGGAAATCTCGGAGCCCTTCGCCCATCATTTGTCTGACGATGAAGATATCGTTGACCCTGGCGTCGGCCTTTTTCGCTCCTGCATGGGCGGTGATGAATTTATCTTCCATCTCTTCGAACGTGGATATAGATCGATATGGTAACTGGGAGTACCATGTCAACACTCCACTATAAAGCTTTCGCCGAACTTTTTTAACAGCACAGACGGTACCTGTTCTTTCGACAGATCATTGCCTTTTACTGCAGTAACATAGTGGATTAGGTGATCCTCCGGGTCCGTGGTTCCTTCGTATATTTTCAAGTATGGTGGCATCTTGAAGGTCTTTGGAATAGGGTGAGGAGCAGCCTCTTCGCTGTATGGTTGTTCGACGAATCGGCCCACGTCGCGTTTTGGCAATAACTTCGGAGGACCTGGTATTTTGTCAACCCTCTCCTGATGTTCCTTCATTTGGTCGCGGAGCGTTTTGTTCTCATTTTCCATGTTTTCCATTTTCTTCAAGATAGCCATGAGTGCATCGTCACTTGCATTAGTTACAGTACGGGTGTTGCCCGTTCGTATAGCGCTCGGCTCACTGGTGGCAGCCGCGATTTCTGTAGGTGTTACGTCTTAGACATCTCCTTGAGTGGGTTTCTCGAGCATGTCGCTTAGAGCGCTTGTTAACCACTCTTCTAGCAGCTTTTTGACTGCTGGTTGTGCTTCCGTCGCTGTGGATGTTGATGCTCTCCTTTCATGCAAGATCGTTAGATCTCCGTGCTAAAGGGGTGAGGTTTCCCTTCCGGTGTGGCGCTTGGCATTGTATTCTAATTGTTTTCTCTGCCGGCCTTGTTGAGGGAACTCAGGAGGTTGTTCGCGACATCCACTGCTGCTTTTAGCCTTGCTTCCCCTTTTTCAGCCATTGTTGGTTCTTATGAAGTATGAGGAAAAATAGTTATCGTTTTTCAGAATCTAGGTAAACAACTATGGTTTCAGCTATAGAAATCCCACCGACGGCGCCAGATTGTTTGACTCAAAAGATACAAGAATCCCTTTGAACAAATCAATCAAAAGAAGAAGGGGTAAATCTTAGCTAAGTATAATAAGTACTAGATTAAGCAAAATGAAGATATGATCGGTAATATATTTTCTCTTGTTCTCAAATAGTGTTTTTCGTACAAAGTTCTGTCCCCCTCTTTAAAATCCTTCATCTCCCTTATATACTAAAAGAGCCTCTCCTAGGTCGTCAGAGACAAACTACTAAGAATATTCGATAGAATATTCCCAATGTCCCCTAACGGCCTTACAATATTACAAGGGTCGTACATTCTTCTCTTTTATAATAAGGTTATTTCTTTTGGGACGTTAGTTCGGAGAGGCATGCTCGTTTGTCGTGTTTTCCATGTCGTGGCTGATCAAATTCGGACCCATACAGTACGAGTGACTAGTTCATAATATTTTACCCATGGATGTAACTTGTACAACACTTTCTCTTAAAAAAATTCTGAGAGAAAGCTCTTATATAACTCAAAATTGATTTCACTTGAATAGATATTTTACTTTTGAACGCTTCCAAGTGGCATTAATATAAAGAAGATGAAGAAATCACTTATATAGAGTTTAAGAATTAGAGATTGAGCATATTATAACGCTTCTAAAACAAGTTTAAGAATTTGCATCGAAGATATGATCCAAAATCCATATCTAGACACTCAATTAATTCTAAAGAATTATACATAAAACTGGATCTCCTAAAACCAAAAACAAAAAATTGAACTATTGTCTGATCCAACTACCACTTAGTTTCTCATGTATAGTATACTATAAGTTAAATTGAACAAATTCCAGCGAAGCATGGGAGATATCATCGAAGATTTTAACAGCCTAAAATATTCGATTAAACTGAAAATATCAAAGGAAAGAAAAAAGAAGGTCGATATTATATGTAGGGGTGTTCATGGTTTGATTTGGATCAGTTTTTCCCTAAAAAGAAACCAAACCAAGTAAGTCGGTTTTTTAAATATTAGAACCAGACCAAAACAATTAAGTCGGTTTTTTTATTCGGTTTATGTCGGTTTTCCGGTTTTTTCGGTTATTTGTCGATTTTTTCTTAAATATAAGACATACACTATCAAACACACATTTCGGCAATCACATTTTCAACGTAATACTATCAAATCAATTGCCCTTTGAGAAATCTATTATTTACCAAGATATATTGATGATAATTGAATCAAATAGTGATGAATAATTTAAGGACTCAATTAAAAATATATTATTTTTAACATGAAATAGATTCTTACACTTAACAAAAGAAAACTACTACATCAGTTAAACTAGATTGTAAAGGTAAAGAACTGTACTAAAAGTATAAATGATTAATATTTACTATATTTTTTAAAACTTTGTATAAAAGTATACATATATATAGATGTAATAAATTTAAAATAGCTACTCATATATTTGGTTTGCTTCGATTTTTTTAAATTAAAACCAAAATCAAACTAAATTTGATCGGTTTTTAAATTTCAAAACCAAAACCAAACCAAGAAGTATCGATTTTTTTTGTCGGTTTGATTTGGTTTTCGGTTTGATTCGAATTTTTGAATTTTTATGAGCACCCGTAATTATATGCCTCGTAGTATACTTAATTAAATTATTCGTTTGTTTTCCTCCACGGCTCCACCGGTTCCTAAAGGATAACTCATGGGCTCCTTCGTTCGAATAAAGTCAAACCTCCATGTAACATGCTCGTTTGTGCCGAATATTTTTAGATATCTAAGCGAAGTGCTGTTATATAGAACATATATTATAACATAATATAAAAATTGGTTCCGAAAAAACTTGACTTTTATAGTGAAGTTATTATATAGGGATACTGTTATAGAAAGGTCTGACGGTAATACTGTAGTCATATATTCCAGTATAAAGAAATAATTAAACACACGAAAACATTAAGGTTCAGTATGTATATATACTCCCTCTGGTCCAGAATAAATGATTTTTTAGCTGTTTTCACACAGATTAAGAAATTCACATTTTAAAATTAATTAGCAATAAAATTGACCATATTAACTTTTACTATCTCTTCACATAAATACTCCTAACACATACTTCAACACTATTTACTCCAAGGGCAATGTAGGAAACAAATAATTAATTAATTCTTGAAATCTAAAAAAAATCACTTATTTTGGACAACAAAAAAAAAGCCAAAAAATTACTTATTTTGGACCGGAAGGAGTATATAAAATACTCTACTACATATTACAATTTTTCGGCAAAGGTAAGCTTTCAGCTATGGCGTTTAAACTTAATATAAACTCAAACACTTTTTAAAAGGATGTTCGCTATGTATGGTTCAAATCAAATATATCAGTCTTTGCTTGCATGTACGAGTTTGTCACTGTTCGTTTTGAGTCAATCTTTTTTCTTCACTCAAGTAGAACAAAGTACTGGGTATTTTTATTTTTTGGGAAAGAGAATGTTTTGTTTTTCAACATAATTGTTCTGTCCAACCACGTTTTCGACTATCGAACACCTGTTAGATGAATGAAAATTTGCCAAAACCTTTTTCAATCTGCAAGATCTGATGACTGAACCAGTTAACTTTTTGACAGCAACATCTAATTACAAAGCACTCATCAGGACCATAGAAAGTGAGGGCATCTTTGAATTCAAACGATATTCCCTTACATGTTCTATAAGTTAAGCTTAATGGACTTTTCTACCCATTAAAAAAAGTTTTGAGAAAATAGTCCCGCAACAGAATTTTAAAGTATCCTCACCAGAATTTTGAAGCAACCCCCATAATTTTGAATTATCACCAGAATTTTTAGCGTCCGAAATTTTAAAGAACCAGAAATTATAACAGAATTTTCAATCATAACGCTTAAAAACTCTGGTGATCCATCATGATTCGTGGCAAAATCTTAAGGATCACCATAATTGTTACGTGCTTTAAAATTCTGGCAATCGAAAAAAACCTAACAAGCGAATTTTTGTTATAAATATGTTATATTATGGATGTTCATATTCCGTTGTAAATAAGTTTCCTGAAGAAGTTTATTCATATGGGGCTCCGCCGTAAATATGTTTATCTATTTAGTATTCTATTGGAAATAAGCCTCCTGAAAAAGCTTATTACTTCGGTACCCGGTTATGGATAAACATTACCCCCGGTAGAAGATTATCCATACCGGGTATAATAAATTTATCCTTTCAGTATCCGGTTATGGATAAACATTACTCCCGGTAGAAGATTATCCATACCGGGTATAATAAGTTTATTCTTTCAGTATCTGGTTATGGATAAACATTACCATCAGTAGAAGATTATCCATACCGGATATAATAAGCTTATCCTTTCAGTACTCCGTTATGGATAATCATTACCCCTATTAGAAAATTATCGATACTGGGTACAATGAGTTTATCCATTCAGTACCCCATTATGGATAAATATTGCTCTCAGTAGAAGATTATTCATATCGGGTATAATAGCAGCTTACACAGCAGCTTGCAGTAGCAGCTTACACAGTAGCTTGCAGTAGCAGCTTACACATCAGCTTCCTTTCTTCTATAAATAGAAGAGATTTCAGTTCATTATGTACATCAGTTTGAATTCGAATAATATATCAGTTTCTCTCTATACCTGTCTTTACATTACAGTCTTTATTTCATAATACGTTATCAGCACTAGACTCTGCCATCTCGAGCAAATACTTTGAAAGTATCTGAGGTACGAACTTTCTTTTTCTATATAATGTCAAATCTTTCTAAACTTGAATTTGTAGCCCTAGATATATCGGGCAAAAGCTACATGTCTTGGGTGTTGGATACTGAAATTCAACTTGATGCGATGGGTCTGGCAGACACCATCAAGAATAAAAATCAGGCATCAAACCAAGACTGTGCCAAAGCAATGATATTCCTACGCCATCACCTTGATGAGGGCCTGAAAATAGAATATCTTATTGTTAAAGATCCAGTCATACTGTGAAATAATTTGAAAGATAAATATGACCACCTGAAGATGGTCGTTCTTCCACATGCACGTTATGATTGGACTCATCTAAGGCTACAAGATTTTAAATCTATCAGTGAGTATAATTCTGCTATGTTCAGAATTATTTCTCAATTGAAATTATGTGGTGATAATATTACTGATCATGATATGTTGGAGAAAACTTTCACCACTTTTCATGCTTCGAATATGCTCCTGCAGCAGCAATATTGAGAGATGGGATTTAAAAGGTATTCTGAACTTATATCACATCTTCTTGTAGCCGAGCAACATAATGGGCTATTAATGAAAAACCATGAAAGCCGATCTACTGGTTCTTGTCCATTCCTTGAAGTGAATAAGACGAACTTCCACCAAGCTAAACGTGAAAAAGGTCGTGGCCCCAGTCGTGGTCATGGCCGTGGTCGGGGAAGAAACTCTAATCATGGTAATGATAATGCACCAAAGAACCCTCCTTACCACCAGCAGTGGAAAAGGAAGGAACAAAAGCATGAAGCGGTGTAAGCACCAAATGCAGAAAATGCTTGTTGCAGATGTGAAGGAAAAGGGCACTGGTCACGTACCTATCGTACGCCAAAGCACCTGGTTGAGCTTTATCAAGCCTACCTGAAGAAGGCAGAGAAAAATGCTGAAGCAAATTTTATTTCTGAAGATAATTTAGACTTCATGCATTTGGATGTAGCTGATTACTTTGCACTCCCAGAAGGAGAAACAAGTCATGTAATCGGTAGTGAATATGTAGAAATATAAATATTTTAATTTTTGTTGTTTGGTTATGTACATAAATAAAAGTTATGATTTGATAATGATGTTGACTATAATATATCTTATTTATGTCATTTTGAAGAATATGGATAACATTATTAGATCAACTTAAACTCTAGCAGAGTTTGCAAGAAATATACAACCACCAGAAGTGGTTATATTTCGTATATCTCATTGTAATTATATTTTGTTAACCACCATAAGTGGTATATGTCTATGATCACCAGAAGTGATAATTTAGGCTTTCTATGGTTACAATTGAAGATAAGCTACATAAATATTCTCTATATTAAATGCACACCTTGATTTGCTCCTGAAGTAGTAAATATTTTAAAAGAGGTTGAGGCATCACAAATTGATGTGATTAATGCGCATTCAGATAATTATGTTCGATTTTCCTGAAGGATGAGAACTTTTGATAATAATAATCCATTCCCTGAAGTGAATGTAATAATATTAATATGAATGCGCTCTTGATGTAAATATATTACAATTCACCTCCGTAAGAGGTAATATAATTGAGAGAATATATACTCAATATTTTATATTTTAAATTTGCTCCTCAAGAAGTAATACAATTGAAATTGCCTCCTGAAGTAAGAAAATATTATGAAGAGGAGTTTTCTTGGGTTTAAACAATTGTTTATTTGATTGTGATTTTCTCTTATGATACCTGAAGTGTCCGAGCAATATTTAATAGTACAAAATATATCAACAACTCCTGAAGAGCTAATTGTTTGTCTAGAAGACACATGACACCAGTAGTGCCCGATAAATATTAGATTGTGGATAATAATTGAAGGCTCTCGAAGGGCTTATTTACAAATATGTCATTCATATTATATGATTATGGTCAAAACATATGTTGTAGTAAACCCGAAGTTTACTAAAATAAATGGCTATCATATTGAGACTATAAATGATTGGAAGATTGAAAATCTTTATGTTTCCACAATCATAAGGGGTAAAATAATATGTATATGAGAAATTAACCACCTTATTCTTCGATTTGTACTACATCATGTATCACGGTAAACCAGAAGTTTATTAATACAAAAATAGCCACAGTAAATCAGAAGTTTACTAATGCAAAAGTTTATGTCATAGTAAACCAAAAATTTACTAAGATATAACACATGTCATGATAACCTTGAAGTTTTCATTTGCCATTTTTAAATGAGCTATTTGAGAATTTAGATAAGCATCTACTGAAAAACTAGAAGATTCTTCAAGAATTCTCCTGTGTTGCTTGTTCTCATAATAAATTGATTATACCAGCTAAAGTTGGGACTAAGACCCCTAATTCTGAAATATATAAAAGGTGAATATGGGCTCATTCACCTATCATGTGAACCACTTATAGATACATATATAAGATGGTTACATTTATGTTTATTGTCAACCTATAGTTTGGCATTTGAAATTGCTTTTCTCACTTAAGAGCATAATTTTCAGATTATGAAATCAAGACAGTTCATCTTGATAATGCTGGTTTATATACAAACTAGTTTAGCAGTGAATACCTCCTATTTATAGCTAAACTATTGTTTATGAGAACAAAGCTTCATGTGTTGGTCTAAGATTTTCTAAATTGCATATAGCAGCACTTGTATGCATCAGACCAACAATATATGATAAGTCCTCCCCTCATAATTGGTTTAGGATAAGAAATCAAATATTTTACTATTTTTTGATGTGTGGTATATGATTAATTTCTCTACCACAATGCACAAAAATATGTTTTCCAAAGAAGATTGGGGATATATGTTAGTTTTACTAACATCTGGGGAATGGAATAAACAGCTGAAAAATATGCTATATGAATCGAATTATCATTAATATGATCCTCACTTAGAAGATAATTCAAGTCAAATGCCAGAAGCGTTTGCTGATCCAAAATCAAATATCATATTTCAGCTGCAAATGCTCCTATTAAAATTTAAAGTCCCTGAAGGATAGAGTTTACTGTACGCATAAAGCGTGGTAGACCAATCGGTTCCAAAGGTGACAATCATTGAAAAATAATAAGGAGCTAATGATCAAAATGATCATAATGAGGAGGAAATGAGCTCTAGAAGAGCCCACGACATAACATTTCATGAAACTCCAGAAGAAGTTGAGGTACCTGAAAATAAAGAAAGTGATGAGATCTCAACAAGTTATGTCGCTTAGGAACCGATACAAAATTCCCGTCGGCGATATATTTGATACAATATAGTGTACAAAACTATGAAATATTGTGAGGATCGGACCAGTAGTCCAGACACATGAAGATGTCATTCCATTTAAATGTGAGTCATAACCTATATGACTCATTTGATTAAATCTTTATAAAGATCCCTGAAGGATTTAAAATGCCTGAAGCATATAGTTCAAAGTCTCGAGAAATGTACTCGATCAGATTATAAAGATCTTTGTACGGTTTAAATCAATTTGGGCGCAAGTGATATAATCGCCTCAGTGAATATTTGCTGATAGAAAGTTACATAAATAATGTTATTTGTCCATGTATTTTTATAAAGAAAATGTCATCAGAATTTGTCACACTTGTAGTTTACGTTGATAACATAAATCTTGTTGGAACTCCAGAAGAGCTCCAAAAGGCAATTGAATATCTTAAGAAAGAATTTGAGATGAAAGATCCAAAATTTATCTTGGTCTGCAAATTAAATATTTAGCAGACGAGATCTTTATCCATCAATTTGCCTATACAGAAAGGGTCTTTAAACGCTTTTACATGGACAAAGCGCACCCATTAAGTACACCAATGGGTGTTCGATCACTTGAAGTGAATAAGGATCCGTTCCGAACTCCAGAAGAGGATGAGGAACTCCTTGGTCCTGAAATACTCTATCTCAGTGCAATTGATATGCACTTATGTATCTTGCTAATACTAACAAAAGTGGTGCAGATTGTATTGGTTATGCAGATACAAGGTTAGAATGCAGAGACTCAAATATTTGAACATAAAGTTTTCATCAATGGGAGTAAAATACGCGATGCACTCTTTTTTCCTTACTAAGATTTTTTCCCACAAGGTTTTCCTTATAAGATTTTTAATGAGGCACCTAGCAATGCGTATTACTAAATATGTGCACTCTTTTTCTTTCACTAGAATTTTTTTCCCACGGAGTTTTTCCTAGTAAGGTTTTAATGAGGCACACTATCTTTTAATGAACATCCAAGGGGGAGTTTTACAAATATATTATATTATGGATGTTCATACTCCGTTATAAATAAGCTTCCTGAAGAATTTTATCCATATGGGGCTCCGCCGTAAATATGTTTATCTATTTAGTACTCTATTGGAAATAAGCCTCCTGAAGAAGCTTATCACTTCGGTACCCGGTTATGGATAAACATTACCCCCGATAGAAGATTATCCATACCGGGTATAATACGTTTATCCTTCCAGTATCCGGTTATGGATAAACATTACCCCCGGTAGAAGATTATCCATACCGGGTATAATAAGCTTATCCTTTCAGTATCCGGTTATGGATAAACATTACCCTCAGTAGAAGATTATCCATACCGGGTATAATAAGCTTATCCTTTTAGTACTCCATTATGGATAATCATTACCCCTAGTAGAAAATTATCCATACTGGGTAAAATGAGTTTATCCATTCAGTATCCCATTATGGATAAATATTGCTCTCAGTAGAAGATTATTCATATCGGGTATAATAGCAGCTTACACAGCAGCTTGCAGTAGCAGCTTACACAGCAACTTGCAGTAGCAGCTTACACAACAACTTTCTTTCTTCTACAAATAGAAGAGATTTCAGTTCATTATGTACATCAGTTTGAATTCGAATAATATATCAGTTTCTCTCTATACCTGTCTTTACATTACAGACTTTATTTCATAATAATTTTAAATTTTTAGTGGGACTTTTTTCCCAAACTTTTATTGCCAAGGTCAATATCAATAAAGACACCGAAATATCCTATTTATATGATTCTTCCTTCAATGTTGGACTTCAAAACATGCAACAAATGGTGGCCCAAGAAGTTATCCAACAACCAGAAATTCAAAATTAGCCAGATTTACGGTCATTCAAAAATAGTCACAGTTTCAAACGTAATTGAAATTTAGCCACTTTTCATGTAAAGATAAATTTGAACGAAAATACTATTTGATATCCGAAAAAATACTCCAGTATAATATACTGGAATTCTAATATAATATGCTATTATACTGGAGTTCCAGTATAATATACTGATCCAGTATATTATATTGAAACTTTTCGCGTGTTGGAGTTCCGATCTCCTGTATATTATGCTGGAACTTTCCGTGCTGCAGCAAAATAGGTTATTTTTCAATAACTTTACAAACACTGACTATTTTTGAATTGTAAGTCCAAAAACTTGTTAGCCAATGCTATTTTCACCTAAACTCAGTCTTTAACGGAGCCCACTGGCTTAAATTCCCTCTGTGTGCTTCGGTTGGTATTGCTGGCTAACTAGTTTAGGGGTTGATTGGTTTTTTCTGTTTTCTTAAAACACATAAACATTAAACCAAGTTCGTGGTAATTAACTAAATACATTAAAATGTGTTTTTTTAACTCAAAAAATATATCGAACTTTTCGGACAAATCAATTAAAGATGAAGGGATAAATCATAGTCAAACCTAATTGATACCAGCTCGAAAAAATTAAATAATAATGATTACACGTAAGAAGAAAAAGATAGCGAAGATTTCATTCACATTACTTACTGCCTTTTTCATCCGTAGATGAAGAGAAATGCTTAGAATCGATGGGGTGTAGAGCTTACAATTGATGAGAGGGAGAGCTTACAATTGTCCCCCCAGACTTTCTTTATTTCTCCTCTTTGAGAGTGTTTTCTGTTGGCCCCTTGATGGATTTCTCTAGACTTATATATATAGTTGAGACCACCTTACCTCTGCTGTGTCCGGGTGTGTCTAGGTCAGGGGAGCTTTTTGTCATGGCTGGACATCATTGTTTTCAATATGTCGGCTGTCTTAGAAGAGGAATGGAGTTGACTCTTTTGGCTCCCACTATAGGATTGTGAAGAGAACAGGGTCGTGGTTAGATTTTGACCAATACAGTTAGTCTCTCCGTTCGTCGAGGTCGTCTTCCGTTGGTCTCGATGGATGGAACACTGGTACATCGTAGTCGAGAGGAATCTGACCCCTCGTTTCGTTCCTCAACTATGCAACATACTTTCTTTGTGATATAAGGTCATCTTCTTGATACTTGTGTACCGTTTTGATGGTTCCGGAACCGAAACGACGGTTGGAAAATAAAGCCTCACTTTATGTGTGTCATTACCGCAACACACGTTCCTGAGGAGTTGGAACGTTTCGTATCCCATCGGGTTCAAATGGAGACTTTTGGGTTTCGTGCTTGAAGAATTTACACCTCTTATAAAAAAGGGGAACTTTTCATTTGCCTCGTACACTTTATCGTTCATTTGAGAGAGTTTTCCAGACATAGCTTCTTCTGATAACTTGAGTTCTTCCTCAGTATCTTGCTTACTGCAACCCTCAATCTTCCCTTCGTGTCACTTTTTTCGGAGGACTCTGTGCTTAAAATGGCCTATGATTCTTCCTATGATAGTCTTCCTAACACCGATCCGGTCACCGATGTTCCCGATCAGACTAGTGTAGAAGTGTATGCGGCGGAGGATGAAGGAATTCCCTCGGTAGATGAGATTTTGCCTCGTCCGGGAAAGGTTGCGACTGACTTCAGCATTGGTGGCGGAACGGAGCCAGAAGACATCAAGACATTGCTTCCATCATGGGGGAGAGGGGAATTGTGGAACTAAGGGAATGGTGGGGAATCCCTAGTTTCATCGAGATACGGCCGGTGGAGAGGGACGACAGAATTCAATTCGATCGTCCCGAATTTTTGTATGTTCTATGCCTACCCCTTCCTTGTGGGGTATACGCTCCCCCTCGCCATGCTGGTGGTGGACTTTTGCCGCTACTATGAGGTGTGCCCTGCCCAACTTTATCCTTATTTGTACAAGTTGTTTCTCATGCTGCTCAAATATGCGGAGCTTGCCGGTCGTGAGGTTACCCTAAACCATGTGCTTAGCCTTTTCGCTCCTCAATTAATTCTAGTTACAATGATCCACGCACGTTCTCGGGGATCAAAGGGTTTGGTGGTGAAGATGGACGATAGAACCAACCACCGTTTCTTCAAAAATTTCTTCTAAATACGGATCGAGCATATTGTGGCGGACCCGGCGGAATTCCCCGAAAGATGGAATTTTGCTCGTAAGTGTGTGTCCTTGATTAATAGCACATTTGCTAATTCTGCGCGGATACTAATCTGTTTAACTATTTTGTAGCTGAGAAATTACCCCTGCCGCCTGTTAAAGGGATTCATGAATGGGTGGAGGCCATTCTTCCCCACACAGTATGGGTCCGTACCTGGTCAACTTTTCATGAGAGGTTCGAATGTAGGCCTCTTACAGGTGAGATGACGTCCTTATTTACTGTTGCTTCTTTAATTGTTTTTTGTCTCGCCTCTTATATGGTGTTCATTGTTGTTAGGGAGGGTGCGGAGAGACGGGGCTCTTCAACTAGCCTTTCGCCAGCCGACTGCGTCCGCTCGTCTCGTCGCAATATCCATTGTCCGTCCTTCATCGAGTGTTTCTTCGGTTGAATCTGCAGCCTTGGTTACTCCAGCAAGGGCCGCTTCTCAGGCCGAAGTCCCGTTGAGTTCCACCCGCCCTACGAATGAGTCACCATCGATGAGGGAGGAAGAAGGGCCGTCGAATAGACGGAGGGTGGAATTCGAGATAGCACCTTTGATAGTGATTAACTTGGACGATTCTTCTCCGACGAGCCCAGGGGAAGACATTATTGTGGTGTCCTCCATGGAGGTGGAGCAAACTATTGAGGTTGGCACCGATGGTCGAAGTTCGGAAACCCCGACTGCCGTGAGGGCTCAGCTAGAAGTCCCCGTCATTAAAGATAATCAACTCCCTATCGGAGCAGAGAACCAGACTTCGAGATCCACTATTATTACCTTAGACATGCCCTCTTCGATCGCGACGGGTCGCATTCCTCCTTCGGCAGCAGAAAGAGGAAAATGCGTGAAGGTCGACGAATATGAATCCAAGTCGGACCTGGATTCTGATGATGTCAGGATGTTCGAGGAAGGCCTTACTCACTCGGTGGTTCATGCGGGGGGATTGGCTCGTGTTCTCCGGATCCCTTCCGATGTTAACCTTTTGGCGCAGGGGGATAACTTGGTGCCGCAATTTAATTTGTTGTGTTCGGAAGTTAAGAATGAGTCCCTACGGAATATCCCGTATGCCGAGTTGAGGGAGGAGGTGGCTGTAATGTGCGTGAGGGTATGATATATTTGGTTCTTGTTCTAAACTTTCTTCGATCCAACCTATTGGCTTAACCATCTTTCTGTTTTTCAGACGTATATGGTGGAGGTGGAAAGCATTTGTAGGTCCAATATCTGGTCGAGGATTTTCTTGCAGATGCTGGATAAATATCGTCGCTATCATAACAGATATCGCGAGCTACACGAGCGACTGAGGACGGATCCCCGCAATCGGGCCCTGGGCGAGGAGTTAGAGAAAAAGGATCAGGAATTGTTGCAGGCGATCCGTAGCAAGAGCGAGCTTGAAGAACATCTTGTTATCAAGGACGAGGAGCTCAGATTGGGCAAAGGGGTTTCTGTAGAGTGTGAGTATTTACAGGGTAAGTTGAGGTCAATGCAGCTGGAGATGGACCAAAACTCGGCACGGGTCGAGACGATGAGTGTGAAGTGGAGGGGAAAGCTGATGGCGATGCAAAATAAGGTTGCTGGCCTAGATTATATAGAGGGGGCCTGGTCTGAAGCTTTGGCAAGGGTAGCGGCCTTAGAGGATACCATCTGCGTGCTCCAGTCTGAGCAAGAAACGGAAAGGGCGACTGCTACCCTTATGGAGGCGAGGCTCGAGGAACGGATCATCACGATTGATCAGGAGGCTTCGGTTTTAGGAGATAAAGTTGTGGAATTGGAGGCGAAGAATGAATGACTAAAGGCTCAGATCAAATTGTCCTCTACTGTTGTTCCCCGCCAAGCGCATGAACTTTGGGTTTATGCCGAAGCTCAGCGGGACATATACAAGAGTCTGTTGGAAACAGGCACCGTGTCTGAGGCCACATATAAAGAAGCACGAGTGAAAGCTCGGGAGGCTCGCATCAATTGTGGATACGACGCGGCGACACCTAAAGCTAATGGGGGCATGGATGGCGATGACGAGGGACCTGGTGGATATGGTGATGATGAAAGCGGTAGTGATGCCGAATAAAAAAAAATGCTTGTACTTAGTTTTTATTTTCAATTCATTTGTTGGGTGGTGTCTGTTCGTTCCATTTTCTCTTTTCTATTTTTTTTATTTGTTGGCATGGGCCATGTGTAAGCGGCAATAGCCTGTACTTATGACTTTGCATAAATAAAGAGTTTTTCTCTTTGTTGTTTGCCTTGTACTTCAACTTCTATTCCAATTGTTTGAGGCCTTGGCGTGATGCGGGGGCCTCGCCTGACGAGTCCCACTTTTCCATTTTCCTCTGATGACGAAGGCATTTGGCCTTAAGGGCGCTATCCCGAACTTATCGAGATATCAACCCGTCATGGTTCGGGTGAGGTCGAACCTTTCTTCTCTTTGATGGCAAAGGCTCCTAGCCCTAGAGGCGTTATTTCGGACTTATCGAAATAACAGCCCGTCATGGTTCGAGCGAGGTCGAACCTTTATTCTCTTTTGGTGGCGAAGGCTTTTAGCCTTAGAGGTGTTATTTCAGACTTATCGAAATAATAGCCCGTCGTGGTTCGAGCGAGGTCGAACCTTTCTTCTTGTTTGATGGCGAAGGCTCTTAGCCTTGGAGGTGTTATTTCGAACTTATCGAAATAATAGCCGGTCATGGTTCGAGCGAGGTCGAACCTTTCTTCTTTTTTGATGGAGAAGGCTCTTAGCTTTAGAAAGGCGTTATTTTGGACTTATCAAAATAATAGCCCGTCATGGTTCAAGCGAGGTCGAACATTTCTTCTTTTTTCTTATGGCGAAGGATCTTAGCCTTAGAAAGGCGTTATTTCGGATTTATCGAAATAACAGCCCGTTATGGTTCGAGCGAGGTCGAACCTTTCTTCTTTTTGTTTTGATGGCGAAGGCTCTTAGCCTTAGAAAGGCGTTATTTCGGACTGATCGAAATAATAGCCCGTCATGGTTTGAGCGAGGTCGAACCTTTCTTCTTTTTTTATGGCGAAGGCTCTAAGCCTTAGAGGCGTTATTTCGAACTTATCGAAATAACAACCAGTCATGGTTCGAGCGAAGTCGAACCTTTATTCTTTTTTGATGGCGAAGGCTCTTAGCCTTAGAGGCGTTATTTTGAACTTATCGAAATAACAACCCGTCGTGGTTCGAGCGAGGTCGAACCTTTATTCTTGTTTGATGGCGAAGGCTCTTAGCCTTGGAGGTGTTATTTCGAACTTATCGAAATAATAGCCCGTCGTTGTTCGAGCGAGGTCAAACCTTTCTTCTTTTTTGATGGCGAAGGCTCTTAGCCTTAGAAAGGCGTTATTTCAGACTTATCGAAATAACAGCCCGTCGCGAGGTCGAACCTTTCTTCTTTTTTGATGGCGAAGGCACTTATCCTTAGAGGCGTTATTTCGAACTTATCAAAAGAACAGCCCTTCGTGGTTCGAGCGAGGTCGAACCTTTCTTCTTTTTTGATGGCGAAGGCTATTAGCCTTAGAGGTGTTATTTCGAACTTATCAAAATAACAGCCCGTTGTGGTTCGAGCGAGGTCGAACCTTTCTTCTTTTTTGATGGCGAAGGCTCTTAGCCTTAGAGGCGTTATTTCGAACTTATCAAAATAATAGCCCGGCGTGGTTCAATCGAGGTCGAACCTTTCTTCTTCTTTTTTATGGCGAAGGCTCTTAGCCTTAGAAAGGTGTTATTTCAGACTTATCAAAATAACAGCCCGTCGTGGTTCAAGTGAGGTCGAGCCTTTTTTTTATGGCGAAGGCTCTTAGCCTTAGAGGCATTATTTCGAACTTATCAAAATAACAGCCCGTCGTGGTTCGAGTGAGGTCGAACCTTTCTTCTTCTTTTTTTCTAGATGGCGAAGGCCATTGGCCTTAGAAAGGCATTATTTCAGACTTATCGAAATAACAACCCGTCGTGGTTCGAGCGAGGTCGAACCTTTCTTCTTTTTTGATTGCGAAGGCTCTTAGCCTTAGAGGCGTTATTTCGAACTTATCAAAATAACAGCTCATCGTGGTTCGAGCAAGGTCGAACCTTTCTTCTTTTTTGATGGCGATGGCTCTTATCCTTAGAGGCATCATTTCGAACTTATCGAAATAACAGCCCGTCGTGGTTCGAGCGAGGTCGAACCTTTCTTCTTTTTTGATGGCGAAGGCTTTTAGCCTTAGAGGCGTTATTTTGGACTTATCAAAATAACAGCCCGTCGTGGTTCGAGCGAGGTCAAACCTTTCTTCTTTTTTGATGGCGAGTACTTTTTGCGGTAGTCCTAGTTTGGTCAGCATTGTTCGCATCAGATGGTTCAGCGCTGTGGGCACGAGGTGTCAGGATCTTGCTCAAGCTTGCGCTGAGCGAGTGTTAGTTTCCCGTCTGACACTGGTCGTTAGGCTTAGATATACCGTCGACCGGGAGGGTTTTGGCTATGCCGAAATAGTCTTTGGCTCCTAGAACTAGATATCCTTATGTACGTTAGTTTGTGTGGGTTTTGTGCACCTGTTTTGATGAAGTGCGGGAGGCAAGGATGAGATGCTCCCTACTTCTGCCCGACGATTTTTTTTGCGGGGGGGGGGGGGG
>MU684303.1:42909-56670 GCA_026770625.1 Nicotiana glauca
GTGAATCCGTTTTGTTTCCCTTCCCTCAATGCGCTGCTTCCGTGTCTCACGTGAGTTGAGTTCTCTTCCCGTGTTCTTTTGCTTCGATCTGGGGAAAAATTAGGAGTTTTCACTAGGAAATCCCCAGAGATGGCGCTAAATTATTTGACTCAAAAAATATATCGAACTTTTCGGACAAATCAATCAAAGATGAAGGGGTAAATCATAGTCAAACCTAATTAATAACAGCTCGAAAAGTTAAATAATAATGATTACACGTAAGAAGAAAAAGAGCAAAGATTTCATTCACATTACTTACTGCCTTTTTCATCCGTAGATGAAGAAAAAGGCTTACAATCGATGGGGTGTAGAGCTTACAATTGATGAGAGGGAGAGTTTTTTTTTTCTTTTAAACCCCTCCCAAATTAGGAGGATCTATAGTGTTTCCACACTTCTCCTCCAGCATGACACGAACCCAGGACCTAATGGTCGTAGGTGGAGGTGCTTACCAACTGAGCAAGCCTCACTTGTCTAGAGGGAGAGCTTACAATTGTCCCCCCAGACTTTTTTATTTCTCCTCTTCGAGAGTGTTTTCTGTTGCCCCATTGATGGATTTCTCTAGACTTATATATACAGTTGAGTCCACCTTACTTCTGCTGTGTCCGGGCGTGTCTAGGTCAAAGGAGATTTTTGTCGTGACTGGACATCGTTGTTTTAAATATGTCGGCTATCTTAGAAGAGGAATGGAGTTGACTCTTTTGTCCCCCACTTTATGGTTGCGGAAAGAACGGGGTGGTGATCAGATTTGGACGATGAATATTTGCGGTACAATTGTTAAGGAGGTTTAAAGACATATATGGCACACGTCTTCCTATCACATAATCTCAATTTCACTACATTGCCCCGTGGCCACATTTAAGAAAACAAGTACTTCTTTTATCCCATAGTATTTTCTTTTTTAATCCGTACAAAAAAAAGAATGATATCTTTTTAGGCTCAATACCTATTTAATTTTAAACTTTTTATGTTACTCTTAGTTAAATAATTTTGTAGCCACAAAATATGGCTTAATCTCAAAAGTTTTTCTTTTTTTCTTAAACCTCGTACCTAATCAAATACTCTTACATAAACTGGGACGAGGGTATAGTAACATAAGATCGCTCCATATGTTATTGCTCGTACAATATGCTCATAATGAACATATGGACAAGAAGTATGTATAATTACTAATAGAAAAAAGTCTAAAGATATCGATATACTCCGTCCGGTTCACAAGACCAATTTATTTTTTTATTTTGGTCAAAATAAATGTCCAGTTATGTAATCAAGAAAGAATTCAATTTGTTTTTACAAAATAATCTCTATGTGCATATTCCTAAAAAGTTTTCTTACTCCTCACATTAAATGTATTCCTAAAAAGTTTTCTTACTCCTGACATTAAATATTTAATTAGGGGTATTTTAGTAATAGTAGGTACTTTTGTATAGAATTTAGTATTTCTTAATGGGCGTGCTAAAAGTAAATTGATCACTTATTGTGAACTGGAGGGAGTACTTTTTAAGAATTCACATTTATTAAACGAGTAAGATTTTAAATTTTGATAATTACTACTTGTGAGCACGTGATTTTTGCCTCACATGAATTACTCCCAAAAAATAAACAAAAATTGTCTGTTTTTATTGTGTGCAATTTGGTGAATTTTCGTAATATTTTATTATTATTTGCATTTGTTTGTGCCTGTGTATTTTATTTAAATTAATAAGAAAAATACAAAAATAAGTTACATTTGAATTTTAGGATTTAATTTTATAATTAGGATTAATTAACCAAGTGTTTGTTTTACAAAAATGAAAAACATCATAAAAAATAACGTACTTTGCATTTTAGTGTTTAATTGTGTGATTTGGTATCTAATTATTTGCGATAATTATTGTTTAGAGTTAATTTAGTATTTTTAAGTCAATTTGGTTTTATATTTTAATTTAGGGCTTTAAGTTTAATTTTGAAAATAATTTAGGAATAAAAGAAAAGAATTAATAGAAAAAGAGGAGGAAAAGTTGGACTCGGGCCATTAATCCCCAGCCCAAACCAATACATCTAAAAATCAATAAACCAACCCAAATTTGCCCCAAACCTGGTCCAGACCTTCAGTCCAGGGACGATCAAAACGACGTAGTATGGTGAGAATACTACGTCGTTTCGATAACAATTAATCTCAACCATTCATCAATCCCCATCCAACGGTCCACAACCTGCCTCCAATACCCATACCCATACCCAGCCCCGACCTGTCTTCCCTGAACCGATCCAACCCCCAACTAATTGAAACGATCCCGTTTTACCCCCATCCCTCCCGATTCATCTCGGCCCTTGATTTCTATTGATGTAACGGACCAGGTTAATTCCCTCATTTAATATACCCAAAACCCCTTCACTCCCCCTCAGAACCCCCCTTCTCACCTCTCTTGTCTCTAACCCTAGAGACCCCTCTATTCACCGCCTCACACCACCGTCCTCCGCCAGCCGGAAATTGCCTATGGTGGTGGACGGTAGCCAAACACCTCCAGATTTACACCATAGCACCACCTCGATCTCCCCATTCCAAATCTCCAACCCATGTCCCTCGAATCATCCCAGAACTCTTCGAACGTTAGATCGAAGAATCGACCCCAAACCCTAACTTACCCAAATCATCCCAAATTGACACCTCATGATCCCCGCACTTTCCTCTACCTTAATCCTTAACCGATTTCCTTCGAATCCTAACAGAACCCCTCGAATATCAAATCATAAGTTGAATACTAAAAATGGGTCAACGTCGAGATTCTGTGAACGATTAGAGAACATGCGATTAATATCAAATTGGACCGGAAACCCGAAGATTTGAAGAATCAAGGTCCCTTCTTCTTTTTATCCGAAGTATAATAGGTAATTTTTTTTCTTTTCTTTTCTTTTCTCTTTCTTACTAATTGGTATGTTTGGTTTTTCCTTTATTTTGTTTTCTTCCATCCCGTGTCTTTCTTTATTTTGCTGATCGAATTTCAATTGAAATTTGATCAGTCTTCTAGTATAGGTTGGTTTTGTGTGCTGTTTGATTTCTTTGGATAGGTTTTGTTTGATTCGTTTTCAATAAATTAGGATGTTAGTTAATATTAGGATTGAAATTTGTATATCATTTAATTCTTCCAGGCAGTTGAACTAAGGATTAGTTTGAATCTAATTAATACTTGTTTAGATGTGAATGCTCTGCAATGGTAGAATGGTGCTGCATTACTGACCTAACAAATTGTTTAATCAGAAAACATGGGGGGTTTATTTGATTAATGAACAAGGGACATGGGAATTAATTTAAAACAGGGGCGTGCCTATACCATTGATTAAAATATAGGCATGCCCATACCAGAATGAAAAAGGGGATTAATAGGGAACCTGACACTCTGCTTAGTGTCTTTATAGGCTGAAAATTCAGAGAATATGATGGGGGAAATGGTTCTTAATTGAAAGTGGAAATGCAGGCGTTCAGTGCTCTTATGAGCTGGAAAAGGTTTACGTTTTGGCTATAAATAGAGAGAGTTTAGAGGGAGGAAAAGGACTAAGAGTAAGAGCTGGGAGCTAGAACATTGAGACATTCTGAAAATTTGAGAGAAGGCAATAAGGAGATAGACACATAGACTGAGAGACTTCAGACAGATAGAACACTGGCAGACCTTATAGAGATAAAGACTGAGGAGATTGAGACCCTAAGAGGAGGAGAGCTTAGACTTACACATTCTAAAAATCTCAGAGCTAGAAAATTCTAAAAAAAAAGTGAGAAAGATCTGAGAAAACAGGGAAGCTAGAAGTTTCACTATTCCATTGATTTTTCTTCTTTGATTTCTAAGCTTTCATAATCTGCTGAAGCAATCATTGGTCTATTAGAAGGTTTGAGGCATACTGAACTTGATTTTAAGCTGGATTGAAGTAGGTTGCATTATCATTTGATCGAGTTTTTTGGGGGTTGTTGCATTTGTTGATGTTCTTTCGAATCTAATTCTTTCTGGGTGCTGAACTCTGTTGCTATGTTGTACAGGTGCTGACCATTTGCTGTTTATTTAGTTTTCTAGGTACTTTTGATCCTTAAAGATGCTATTTGACTTGTAACCTGAAGCATGAGTTGGAAATTGATTATAAATGCAATTGTTATAGCTATCGTATAGCTTGAAGTTGGATTTAGTTTATTTGTCAAAGCATGTTGTGACTGATAGTTTAGACCATATTATTTTAGTGTAATGATCTCCTCCTAATTCTGATTTTTTACTAGAGTTAGATTTCCTTTGAATTTAACTTGTATCACTGCAGTAATTGGTCCGTTAAAATGATTGAGGTTGTTAGATTAGAGCATTTTTGGTTCTGATGAAATAGCTCCTTATCAAGTAGCCCTTGGTTGAATTCTGTATGTAATATGGACATGGACGATGTATTCTGAGTATTCTGTGACTTGTGGTTTAGTTTCAATTCAGGATAATTTGAAACAAATTCAAAGCATGGAAATGGATATACAATTAGTATGTTACACACAGATTTTGATCCCTGTGGCTAGAATGGTTGTTCTACGAGTGTGGTTATGTTCTAAATAGCTTGAAGTTAGATTCCAATAAGTTTTTTAGTGTCCAGTAATGGTAGGTTCAATTTGGTTGATTCTGCAATGTTAGATTAAATTTAAAAGTTTGAAATCTTGTGTGAGCATGAAAGTGATTAATGAGTGTCCGTGCAAGTATTAACCCTGTGGAGAAGGGATGCTTCAATAGTCAATTTTCTTTAAAGTTCAGTCATTCATGTATTTTCCCTTAGTCTGAAAATTGTCCTCATGTGGCTGTCGGGATTTGATCCTTTGATCTCACACTCCATCGATTTGGGCCTGTTTCGAGCCCAAGTTAATTCTTGCTGAATAGGGCTATCTTCTACAGCTATGGAGGCCCTTACCTTGCATGCCTCTCATATGAACCGGATCCATTTTGGGCCCAGGATTGAACTAATAATTGATTCAGCAACAATTATAATATTGCAGGCCATGGGCCTTTCAAGTTAAGTAGTAAACTTGAGCTAAGGTTTTCTCCGATAATGGAGACTCCCATGTTCGAGTTTGGACTTGATCTTGAGGCCCAAATTTCCTCGAATGCTTTTAATAATGGCTAATTAATAGTTCTAATTAATTAAGTTTTTTTAGGGACAATTCTTATAGATAATATTAGTTCATCTTTAGGATGCCCTTTTAAAACAAAGTGAGGTGCGTCGCGCCAAATAAAATCACAAATTATGTGGCCCTCTTTAATTGTTTATTTAAAATACTTAGAACTCGAGGCGTTCCATTTAGCTAATTTTCATGGCCCTCGTAAAGTTAACAACGCGTTAGTTGCTTTAGGCGCGTTCCTTAATAATTTTACCTCCTTAAACCCGGGTGTGCATTTCATGTGACCCAAATCTTAATCCTAAAACGTTGAATAAAACGTGTCCCGGATTGCGGGTACATTTCATGTGACGCAATCCAAAGACATATTTTAAACGACGCTCAACATTCTTTAAAAATCGAACAAAAGCAGATAAAAGTTAAAATTTACACATAGGTTCAAAAGTGTTCTAAAATTAGATAATTAAGTCGAATATAACAGTTGAGCGACCGTGCTTGAACCACGGAACCCGGAAATGCCTAACACCTTCCCCCGGGCTAACAGAATTCCTTACTCGAATTTCTGGTTCGCGGACTGTTAAATAGAGTCATTCTTTTCCTCGATTCGGGATTCTAAACTGGTGACTTGGGATACCATAAATCTCCCAAGTGGCGACTTTGAACTCTTAAAAATAGATCCCTCTTCGATTGTCCTTTAATTGGAAAAACTCCCTTTTATTATACCCTTCCCCGGGTGTAGTGAGAATAAGAAGGTGTGACAGCTCTGGCGACTCTGCTGGGGATCATAACTCAGAACCACTGGTTCAGGGTCAGAAATTCGAGCTTAGAATACTTGTTATATTTGGCTTATTTATTATCTATTTTTATTCACATGTTTGGGCCTAATGTGCTAAATATTGCTTTTTACCACTTTGATATTGGTGAACTGTATATAAATTGTTACGAATCCTTTCTCTCTCCGAGTCTTCTAAATCATGAAGAAGGGTGCACTTCGTGTGACTTCTTTTCTGTCTAGAGTCCAATTCTATTTTAGAACGAGGTTCGGATAAGTTGCTAAGCCGGCGGAGCTTCTGTATCCCCGGTACACTGCTCCCCTCGGCTCGAGTTGTCCGCTCGGGTAAGCCAGGTCTAGAACAATAAACCCAGGTTTTTAAACCTAGAAAAACAAAGTCTCTTGCCGGATCCCTAGTAGGAACGTTTGTTTGCATCATGTGCATTTGACTTTGGAGACTCAACACAGGGGTTGGGTCTGTCTAGGACAGGTGTACCTGAAATAAAAAAGACCATCCTGATGCATCTTACTTGCTACTTGTGCATTTATTTGCTTCAGACTTTCATGCTGACCGGCTTTTGAATATTGGGAAAATTAATTTTAAAAAAAACAAGAAAAAGAAGAAGAAATAGCAGTTAAGGGAATTAATCACTTGTTTTGAAAGTACCAATGCCCAAATAGTGCAGAAACTCTGCCAGATTTTTTCTAGAAAAAAAAATAATTTTTACTTTTAAAATAGTTTATTTTATTTGCCACTAAAAATGAAAAATATAAAAGAATCTTGTTTTCAGAAATATTTTATTTGCCAATGAAAAGGAGTCTTATGTTTAAAATAGTTTGTTTTATTTGTCAATGACAAAGAAAAACAAAAAGAATTTTTATTTGGCAGAACTACGTAAGTTTTATTCTCACCGGATGTGGGATACGTAGGCAACTCATATCTGGTTCAACTTTTGAAAAAAAAATTTAAAAAAAAGGAGAATTTTTGTAGGGTAAATAAATGTCGTTGTTTTTCCATAAGTAAGGTGATGTCATTCTTGTCCAAAATAGCCGAATGTCCCCAAAAGAACGCCGGAAGGCCCTTTTTGCAAGAACAACTGCTTTTGGTTATTTTTCAAAAAATTTGACCGGTTAGCAAACACAACCTTTAAATCTTCTTCGAAGTGCTGAAAGGTCGTATTGACAAGACCGGATATTTTATGAAATTTTTGAGGAAACAGTGATGATTTTCTATTAGTCTATTTTTAGGCTATATCGCCATTTTGATGTTAGAGTCTTTTGGAGTCCGTTAATATTGTAATAAAATGTGTCGTAATAAACACATCTTTTCTTTTACGAAAAACTTGAAAAAAAATCCGATTTTTTAATTAGTCATTTGGCACTTATGCCAGAACTACGCACGGTCTGACTCATGCGGGGTCATGATACGTAGGTAATCTCCATAAGATTCGACCACAACTATATATATATATGAAAAAAAAAGTGAAAAATATTGATAATAATAAGGACTAACTGAGTCCATTCTAACATGTCTTGTTTTGAATTGTGAAGAAAGTTGAGGTGGTCGGTTTGTGGTAAGCGAACAACACAAGATCCAAGGAAAAATGATAACTGACATCAAAGCTGTTACAAGTTCTCAAGAGACTCAGGGTCAGAGGGTCCGACAAAAGTATACTGTGATTGAGGAAAATAGAATATCGAAACAGAAATTAACTGAAACATGTCAAGCATAGGCCAATGGTCGAGAAGCGCCCCGTCATGAGTCACAATTTTCTACACAACAAGAGCACCACTCATATTCGTTTGATCTTCCGGCAAACATTGAGAAGCATGCGCGAAAGATGGTACAGGAGGAAATAACCCAAAGAGTGAAAAGCTTAGAACAACGGTTGAAAAACATACAAGGGTTGGCAGGTCAAAAAAGTGTTGCCTTCAAAGACCTATGTATGTTCCCCGATGTCCACTTGTCGCTTGGTTTCAAGATTCCCAAATTTGAAAAATACGATGGACATGGACACCCCATAGCCCACTTGAAAAGGTATTGCAATAAACTAAGAGGTCTGGGAAGAAATGAAGAATTGCTAATAGCTTATTTTGGGGAAAGCCTTAAGGGAGTAGCATCTGAATGGTTTTTGGATCAAGACACATCTCGCTGGTACATCTGGAATGACATGGGAGTCAAACAGTTCCAATACAACATCGACACTACCCCAGAACGCATTTCCCTTTCAAACCTGAAGAAGAAACCAAGTGAAAGTTTCAGGGAATATGCCATTAAATGTAGAGAGCAAGCAGCTCAAGCTAAGCCATCCATGTATGACCACGAGTTAATCACTATCTTCCTTCAGGCTCAAGAGCCGGATTACTTTCAAAACATGATGTCCGCAGTTGGTAAATCCTTCTTGGAAGCAATCAAAATGGGAGAAATAGTAGAGAACGGTCTTAAGACAGGCAGAATTATAAGTCAAGCAGCTCTCAAAGTTGCAGCTCAGGCTGTCCAAATTGAATCTGGTGACACAAATGAGAGGGATGAAGAAATCATGATGACATAAGGGTCAAGAAGAGGTCCGAGAAGAACACCTCGAAGTTATGCGCAGCCTCATCAAATTTTCCATGACTCCCCTGAGCATTACTATCCACCTCAGAACCCACCATACTCCGTTGATCCACCCGAGTATGTTGTCCAGCCATCAAATCATCCAAGAAAGCGTGCACGAGCATCACAAAATCTCTACCAGCCTCCGCAAAATTTTCAATTACCTTATAACCCACATCCAAGCCAGGGGTATAGAAGGGAACAAAAGTGGAAAGATAATTTTACACTAATAGCAGAGTCCTATGAAAGCTTATTTGAGAAGTTAAAACAACATGACAAGATTGCACCCATTCCTCCAGATCATGTGGACCTACGTGCAAGAAGCTTTGACCCATCTAAAAGGTGTAAATACCATTCCAATTCCCATGGGCACAATGTGGAAAGTTGTCGGGATTTGAAAAGGGAAATAGAAAGGATGATCCAGGAAAATTTGATTGTGATCCAAGACAGTAATACCCAGAATATCATGTTGAATCCTTTACATGCACATGATGATGCACACTTTGTGGGGATGATGCCTGGTGACATGGGGAATGAGAATCCACTCGGGAATTTGCCGACTGAAATTGGAGAAGGCCATAGTGATTCTGATAAGCAAATTTGTGACTAATGTCAGGCTTATCAATTGAAAAGTCATTCAGGAAGGAATCTTAGTAGCTTATTTTGTTGTTATTTCTGTTGTCCAGATTATCTCAGGGTTGTAATCTGGATATTGTCTTGTAAATCAAAACCTTCTATCATTCTATTTTGTCCAGTTCCTTTGGTCATAGTATCTCATTTGGTGTTGTCTAGGTTTGTTCTAACCCCAGTTTAGTTTGCTTGTCTTGTTTGTTCGAACTATTTCAACGTTTAATCCAATGTCCTGATCTCTGTTATTTTTAGTCATTTTCTTTTTAGTTCTCTCCTCTTCATAGATCTTTTCCTGTCGACTCTAGTGACATGACATACTTGCACAGTTCTAGGCCTAAATCTTAAAGGTTCAATCATGAAGCAATTAGGAAGATAATAGGGGCACTTGAGGGAAATAAGAACAGATTGAGCCCGAACCCTGTGAAACTGGGGCAGATAGAACATACAGAAATCTTATGTTTCATGCCGCATCAGTTGGAAAATAAAGACAAGTTTGCCCAAAATTGGCAAGATAATAAGAGCGAGAGTGTTATCCAATAGTGCTTTAAAATTGACAAATGGAAAGGGAGAATGTGTAGATATGGTTAGTAAGTCTAGCACAAGCAGAAGATGTTACGAGTGCCTCATTAATTATGTTGTTTGTACTTGGTATATTTCGAAGATTGGAATGACGAGGGCATTTCATTCTACTACCTGAACACGTTATCCTTCGTTACCCCTTTGAGCCTGACTTGTTTTCTTTCATACCCCTCTTTCGAAATCAGTAGCCAAGATTAGAAACACAAGCGTGAAAGCTAAGTAAAAGAAAAAAGGGGAAAAAAGAGAGAACAACAAGACAAGAAAAGGAAAAGAAAAAAAAAGAAAAAAAACACTAAAAGAGAGAATAATAATAAATGAAAAGAAAAATTATAACAACAAGGAATTCAGGGTGAACTACGTTTGACCTGATTCCTTTTAAGGATACGTAGGCAGCTTCACGGCTCGGTCATAGGGAAATAAAAATCAAAGGGTCCCCATGCAAGAAACTGGGGCAGAAGTTATGTTTGTAATGAGAAAGTTGGTTCCGAAGGTTGTAATTTTGAACCCATGTTGAATTGTTTTGAGCCTTTGATACCCTTTCTTTCTAGCCCTATCCAAAAGCCTACATTACATTCCAAAGAAAGACCTTCCGATCAGTTTTCGAGAGATGCCAAGTCAAGCAAGCAGAGGTGAATCATATCAGGGGCAACACACCAGTCCAAACAATGGAAATGAGAGAGTCTTATTGGTGAAAATCTTCACGTGCACCACAAGGCGACGGTGAGTTGAGAGAAAGACCAAAATGAGAGAGGTTTGATGGTGAAAACCTTTCGGGCACCACAAGTCGAATAAGGATTGCGAATCCAATTGGATAAGCGGAGCATTGAAGCCCAATTTCACGGCAAAAAGGCACAACAAAAGCTGAACATCAGATTTGCTTAACAGAATAGGCCGCAAATGCATGTCAGGGTCATTAGAGTTGGTATCCACATCTAATAGGTTTCTATTTCGTAGCTTTCTTGTTAGGAATCATCTTTTTCCTTTGTTCTTTATTCTACTCCATTTTTTTTGTTCATTTCTTCTTACTGAGTCCGTCTGGTCAAAACAAGTGAGAAATGACTTCAAAATTTGACATCAGCTTTCCAATTGCACAAGACAAGATCTATGCTAGTACATCAAAGCAGCATAAGTCGGGAAAGAACAACATATACATGGAATGAAGGCAATTGTTGTGATTTGGGAATTCACGTGAGACACAAAAGACAGACAGATGCCGGTTCGTGAGTAATGCAACAAATAGGATATGGGTTTGAACAGAAAAAGGTATTTCGGTGATACAGATGATAGAAAAAGTGGTTAATCAGTAAACAAGCAAGATCTTCAAATGGAAATTAGCTGTCATGGGAAATATATGGGGTCAAATAAGGAGACTAGAAATAATAGTTGGGAAGTTTGTGACTAAGGAGTAGTCAGAAGGTCGGAAGTTTTCAACCAAGTTCAAGGCAGTCAGGCGAAGCAGAGCGTGAAAAGGAGGAAATCATCCCCCAGCGAGAACGTCACAACCGACCACCCCTTTCAAAACTGATAAATTTTTGTTTGTAGGTAACAGGAACAAAGCAGTGCAAGAAAATTGGAAAAAAAAGAAAAGAAAAGAACAGAAGAGCCGACAAAGGGAAGTTTCTCAGATCTTTACCTTTATTTGTCTTTCTATTGTGCATAAAATCTTAGTCTGATGAATCTTTCTCCTAAGATAACAAAAATGGACCTAGTCTGATGAATTATCTCCTAGGGTCAAAATCTTAGTCTGATGAATTTTTCTCCTAAGATAGGAAATCTTAGTCTGATGAATCTTTCTCCTAAGATAACAAAAAGTGGGAAGCAACAGTTGGAAAATTTCAGATAAAATAACAAGGCAACAGTTGGAAAGTTTCAGATAAAATAACAAGGCAACAGTTGGAAAGTTTCAGATAAAATAACAAAAAGGGGAAGGCAACAGTTGGAAAGTTTCGGACAAGATAACAAGAATTGGGAAGCAACAACTAGAAAATTACAGATAAGATAACAAGAAGTAGGAAGTAACAGTTGGAAAGTTAACAAAAATGGACCTAGTCTGATGAATCATCTCTTAAGATCAAAATCTTAGTCTGATGAATCTTTCTCCTAAGATAGAAAATCTTAGTCTGATGAATCTTTCTCCTAAGATAACAAAAGAGAACCTAGTCAGATGAATTTTCTCCTAGGATCGAAATCTTAGTCTGATGAATTTTTCTCCTAAGATAGGAAATCTTAGTCTGATGAATCTTTCTCCTAAGACAACGAAAGAGGACCTAGTCAGATGAATTTTCTCCTAGGATCAAAATCTTAGTCGGATGAATTTTCTCCTAAGATAGAAAATCTTAGTCTGATGAATCTTTCTCCTAAGATAACAAAAGAGGAAACGACAACTGAAAAATTTATGAGGGAGTAGTCGGAAGGTCGGAAATTCTCGACCAGGTTTAAAACAGTCCAACAAAATAGAGTATGGAAAGTAAAAAGGGAAAAACCATCCCCAACAAGAGTATCACAACCGCATTTTAAATTGCCGAGATTGAAACAGGAGCAAAAATTTCATTTGTTTCGGAGAAACCCACCGTAAGGAAAGGCAGGAACCAAACAGAACAGGGAAGACAACACAAGTATTAAGGGAAAGCAGTTTCAAAGGAAGATAATCCAAGTTTCGAAGGAGGATAATTCAAGTTTCAAGGGAAAATGGTTCAAGATGCAAAGGAAAACAATATCAAGTAACAAAAGACGTACCTTTCAAAATCAAGAAGTCAGGGACCTGTCTGGAGAGCGGAGGAATACAATTCAAGTCAAGAAATCGGAGCAAGGCAGCAACAAAGGAATTGCTACAAGAGAATACAGGACAACAAGGCAGCAAGAAACACAAGAGCAAGTTTGAAGGTCTAGATAGGATTTTGTAATTCATAAACTATAGCCTAGTCTAGCTTCTTATTTTCTTTTAGCATGGTGTAATAAGGATGTCGGTAAGCAGTAGCAACAGCAACAGTAAACACAGCTTCACGGTAGTCCCAGCTACTAAAACTTCCCGAACTACATTGACCTGATTCCTTTTTAGCCAAGGATATGTAGGAGACCTTTGAAGCAAAGGTTCGGTCAAATCTTTTGAAAAATGCTTCACACAGAGTATTCAAACGGGCAAAAATCGCTCGTATCCACTCACTTTGTCTTTGCACGAAAATTCTTCATGTTTTCGGGCAAAGAGGGGCAGCTGTGAGCACGTAATTTTTGCCTCACATGAATTACTCCCAAAAATTCAAATAATAATTGTCTGTTTTTATTGTGTGCAATTTGGTGAATTTTCGTGATATTTTGTTATTATTTGCATTTGTTTGTGCCTGTGTATTTTATTTAAATTAATAAGAAAAATACAAAAATAAGTTACATTTGCATTTTAGGATTTAATTTTACAAATAGGATTAATTCACCAAGTGTTTGTTTTACAAAAATGAAAAACATTCATAAAAAATAACGTACTTTGCATTTTAGTGTTTAATTGTGTGATTTGATATCTAATTATTTGCGATAATTATTGTTTAGAGTTAATTTAGTATTTTTAAGTCAATTTGGTTTTATATTTTAATTTAGGACTTTAAGTTTAATTTTGAAAATAATTTAGGAATAAAAGAAAAGAATTAATAGAAAAAGAGGAGGAAAAGTCGGTCTTGGGCCATTAATCTCCAGCCCAAACCAATACATCTAAAATCAATAAACCAGCCCAAATTTGCCCCAAACCCGGTCCAGACCTTCAGTCCAAGGGACGATCAAAACGACATAGTATGGTGAGAATACTACGTCGTTTCGATGACAATTAGTCTCAACCATTCATCAATCCTCATCCAATGGTCCAGAACCTACCTCCAATACCCATACCCAGCCCCGACCCATCTTCCCCGAACTGATCCAACCCCCAACTAACTGAAACAACCCCATTTTACCCCCCCTGATTCATCTCGGCCCTTGATTTCCATTGATCCAACGGACCAGGTTAATTCCCTCATTTAATATACCCAAAACTCCTTCACCCCCCCCCCCCCC